>CAVNZG010000298.1:0-56001 GCA_963693315.1 Diogma glabrata
TAAAGACTACTATATATAGAGGATTATTTTGCGGTTGTGTCTATTTACACTGTCTATTTACACTTGTGTCCGTTTACACTGTCGATTTTGCACATTTTAACGGGCATTCCTTGGCGAATCGTATAAATAGACACTTTTTGCGCGCTTTTGCTTAGAAACGTTCAATTAAATAAAAAAATGTTTTAGTATGAAACATTAATACAAATCGTTTTGGAAAACTTAGAATATTAAATAGAGAACAACTCGATTCCAGATTCATTAAAATCTGTAACAGTATTACGAAGATTCAAAATAGAGTTGAGGAAATTCTTAATGAAGTTATAGTTGCTAGAATAGTTCCTGTCTTGAAGTTGAATAGTGGCTTGATTAGTCGCGGACAAATAGCTGCTTAATCCTGTCTTTGAAGTTGATGTATGTTTAAGAACGTGAGGATATTTTTCCTTGTAAGAACCCAAGTTGATTTTCCTTGTAAGAACCCAAGTTGCACCAATAATTTTCATTCATTCAAAATATTCAAAATATTTCTTCATTCAAAATATGTCTTTGAAGCTGATTTATGTTTAAGAATATGGGGATATTTTTGATTTTCCTTGTAAGAACCCAAGTTGCACCAATAATTCATTCAAAATATTACACTGAAGAATTTTTTTTCCCATATATGTATTAATAATTAATGGTCGAGTCTAGTGAACGTAAAAATATAAAAAAAAAAATTTTTGCTCGCAAATTAATCTTGATTAATATCATTAAATTAATAATATAAATTGTGTTTATTTAATAGCTCGTGTTGTGGGTCATAATTTCATGCATTTTTATTTACGAAAAACACACGGATTGCGTAAATAATTGAAAATCAAATTTAATTACTGAACATGGTGGCGTTAACACCGGCTTTTTTTGTTTTATTAAATATTTCAGAAAATACGTCGATTTTGAAAATGTCAAAATAAATTTAGTCTATTATTATTTAAAATTATTTATGGAATAATTGGAACACATAAGAAATTATTGTTTAGTGATTTTGGTGGGTTTTTTGAAGTGCAGTTACATATGTATAAATTGCATAGCAAATAGAAAATTTGATTATTGATTAAAACGAAAAATTTCTCTCATTTTGCTGGTCTGATATTTGCATATGCGTTTTTATTTTTATTGTTTGTATTGTAGGCGTTGAAATTTAATTAATTTTTAATTAATCAAATTAGATAAGTTTGTGGTGATTTCTCACCAAATTTGGCTAAATCTTATTAACTTTATTTTGGCAGTAATTTTTGTAAACTTTAGGATACTCGCGGTTAACAAATCTAAGTATGTTTTTACCAATATCTTGTAAAACTCGACGCTTGGCACCTGATAAGTTAACAATTGCTAAAGCCGAGTTTGAAAAGATGGTACAACTGGGTATTTGTAGACCCAGCAGTAGTCCTTGGTCCAGTCCACTTCATCTGGCCAAGAAGAAAAATGGAGAATGGCGTCCTTGTGGAGACTATCGAGCTCTCAATAGAATTACTGTTCCAGATCGATATTCTATTCCCCACCTCCAAGATTTTTCGCATCAGTTGGAGGGATGCACAATTTTTTCGACCATTGATCTTGTTCAGGCATATCACCAGATTCCAATACATCCGGAAGACATTCCTAAAACCGCAATTTCTACACCTTTCGGTCTTGTAACGTCGGCTTTATGCTAATTAACATGATAAAACCAATCCCTATTCTTGATCTGACTCAAACACAATTAACATATCATTTTCATTTTTTTTTCATCACAATAGTTAAATTTTTCTCTTAACACAGACCAGCTTCAATTCGTACATTAACATAAATATAAGAACGCACTTTTTTTTGTTTTTGTTCAGTTGCTTGACTCTCTTTGAAAAAAATGAGAAAAACGTCAAACGAAAACATAATTTGCAATTTGAAAATTTTTATTCATTCATTCCATATTTGATTTCGAATCAAAATATTGCTAATTCAATTTTCATTTGTTTTCTTTCAAAAAGAATATACTATTAGATTAATTGTGATTTAAACTTTCAAGTAATGTAAAATTGTGATGTTAAAAGAAAATAAAAGCATAAAAACAGCAAAATAGAAATTGAACCAAGCAAAAAAAATAATAGATTTTTTTATTGACGTGGAGCGTAGTGAGTGCGATCGCCGTCCATTGATCCACTGGAACAATTCCCGCAAAAAGGTTGTGGTTGGTCATCAAGTGCAAAGCTGATGAATTTTGTAATTGGAACATACGTTGTAAATAGTAGTAAAGAAATTCGATTAGTGGAGTTGGACTAACGAATACAGATATATATTAAAACCACCGCAAGTTATTCCGCAACGTTATTCTACAAAGTCATTTCACCAAAATTGGACAAGCGAAGTGTTATGCCAAGGAAACTAGATTTTGGTTAGGAATACGTAGTCGTATAAATAAATGTAAAGCAAGTTGCTGAAAGGGGGGGAATATTAAGATTCAACTGGACATACAAGCACAAACGTCACCATCAGAGGACTACAATCAACTCCATAAACAAGCAAGTTAATTTTTCTTTATTTTTTTAATATTATTATTACTAGGTTTTTTTTCTTTTTTTTTGAAAACCAATAAATAAAATGTTAGGTTAAATTTTATATTCAAATAGGAGATTCTCAAATCCAAAATTCAACTGTTAGATAAACGTTATCCCGTAGTATTATTATTTTTTTTATTTTTTTGTGATAAAAGCCCAAGGCAATAAGTGGCAGCCGGAACAAAGACCTTGAGGTTTTTTTTTATGAGTCATTATTTTGGCGGAATTTGAATAACAGAGCTATTTTTGGCGCAATTAGCGTACATTTTGAAACCAGTTTTGATTTTTTCTATAAACTGGGCGTTTTAAACCGGTTCTGGTTTTCGTGCATTACTATTAATAATTTTTTGTTTAAAATATATAGTAAATATAATTTGTTTTGGGATAACCAGATATTGGTTTTGGGTGGTTAATTTTTTTGTTTGTGTTTGGAACTTTTTTTTAAAATTTCTATTTTTTTTTAAGAATATGTACATGAGGGGTCAGGGGTTGATAAGTAGGAGTCGGCCAGGGGGGTGTGAGCCGTGGATGAATGAGGTGGAGGAGAGAGAGCGGATAGAGAGAAAGGAGAAGATGAATGAGGCGATAAATGTGGTGAAAGCAATTATAAATGTGGTTATGAATGAGGTGAAAGAGAAGTTATATCTGGAGATTATGAATGATATCTACGAAGAGCAGTATGATAAGTTCCTGGATGTGCTGATTTATGAGATAGTGAATGAGGAAGTGCATGAGTGATATAGTGAATGAGATGAATATGGTGGTTGATATAGTGAATGAGGAAGTGAGTGATATAGCGAATGAGATGAATGTGGTGGATGAGGAAGTGAATGTGGGTTGGCGAGAAAGAAGGAGGATTAATAAAAATAGGAGCTCTCATCTGAAAAGGAAGGAAAAGAGGAAGAAGGAAAAGGAGGGTCGCTTGGTCGTGGAGCTGGGAGCTCCCTCGACCAAGAGTACTCAAACTGAGGAGCTGGTTGAGGAGGTCCCCATCTCACCGACCACGCGACAGGAAGAGGAGTGGTCTGGTCCACAGGAGGCCCCTGTTCCTCATTGTATAATTAGTTAAGACTAATTTTTTTTTAATTTTGAAAAAAACCGTTTTGGGACAGCAATTTTTTTGGAGATTGTTTTTTGTGCTGTCATCTGCTTTTAGTAATACTAATTGTTTTTTATTTGGAAAAAAGAAAACCGTTTTGGGGAAGCAGTTTTTTTTTGAAATTTTTTTATGCTACCACGTACATATTTTTGGTATACTATTGTACATATCTTTTGTATATCCTGTACATATTTTTTTTTATATACATAGTACAGTTTTTTGTACATAGTGTATATTTGTACTTGGTTGTATATTGTACGTGTTCTTGGATGATGCAATTAATTTATATATGAAATTGGTTGTATGTTTTTTTGATTATGGTTAAGTCATGTTTTTATGAGTTTTAGGATGTTATTAACGTAATAAAAGTTAACATTGACCAAACAGTTTTTCAACGGTTTTGTATAAGTTTAAATCTTTCGTCACTGCTTTCAAAGTATTATCGGTCTGTGTTTATGGAAGTACAATTGAAAATAATTAATTCCCATCAACTTTATAGAGTGAGCCGGATCCAAATCAATATCTCTACATTTGTCATCATAATGATCCGCGGATGTACGTATACATATCTCGTATGAGTCCATTTTTAGCTACCACCATTTTTTTAAATTATTTTTCTTTGTGATTAATTTTAAAAAATGGTATAAATATAGAAACAATTATTCTTAGCTAACATTTATTTTTTGTTTTGAATACAATAAATAAAGCGAAAGATTTAACCTGAACAAATATATTAGAATTAATAACTTAAAAATTAGTAAGCTTAGTTTTAAATTTAAAATAATCGTAATTTTTTTATAATGTAAATTACCAATTTATTATCTAGTCTGAAGATTAAATTTAATTAATTTCATGTAAAACTTTATTAACACATATTATATATTTCATGTTTCGATTTAGCATTTTTAAATAGGGAATTGTTTGGATTATGGATAAATTATGTAGTATTTAGGTTTATTGATTCACTTTCTCAGCGGTAGGCCTAACAAGCCATCCATGGGGCTTATCCCCTTAACATTGATGTCGTTCTTAGATCGCCTATGGCCATCGGGGTTATGCGATCGAAGAACATTGGTTTCTTCTCTTCATTCGGCGAGGAAGTCCTCAGGGACGAGGAGTGGTGGTGCTGTGTTTGTACTTAGGTGCAAACCAGTAGTACCATTCCTTGCTCAGAGGCTTCTTCGGTGTAATGAAGAGAAGGACCAATTATACTTTGCTTTCAGGATCAGAGGCTTCACCTCATACAAATTCAAAAACTTTCCATTTTTTCATTTAGTTTTCAATAGAACAATTTTCATAGAGTTTAGGGTTTGAAGTCTGGTGCTCGGGAGCGTTCTTCAACTTTCGCATTAGGTTTAGGTGTAATTTATTTTTAGGTTAAACAAGCACAACTGGGTCAGTAGAAATGGACCTAGTGTCTAATCGTGACAGTTGTGATTGTTTTATTAGGTTGGGGAGAAACTGTTCTGTAGAATCTGGTCGTTAGGGGCTTTTCTAGTCAGTTCTCACATGCATTGTTGGAGTGGGCTCGCGAACGCGATATTTCAAATTTAAATGAAATGGATATTGTAACCATACTTACTTTTTAAATTGTCTCCAGACGAATCTTGATTTTGGGAATCTCTTATGATATTAAATAAAAAAATAAAATAAATCAAACAAATTTTTCAAGAATTAAATAAATAAAATTTTTTATTAAATAAAGTAAATTTTCGTAATTAAATAATTTTAGGTAAATAAATAATTTTTTTTAGAATCTAAATAGTTTTAGGTAACTAAATAAATAAATTTTCTTAATACGCATAACATCAAGAAATAAATATTCTTTATTTTTTTTTTTAAAATAAATCAATATTTGGAGCTAAGACGGTGCATCCAATAAATAAGCATTTTTTCAAATATTTTTATTTTTTCAATTTCTTTTAAAAATAAATAAATATTCTTAGGGGTGCTATCGTCAATAAACAATTTTAGATATATGATTTTTCTAAATTTCAGATATCTGGAATTAGAAATAAATAAATTATTTTATAGATATCACAATATTTTAAGTATTTTTTTTTTGAAAGAAAATCAAGCAACTTTGAGCAAAACAACTATTTCTTTTCTCATTAAAATCTGTCCTTGCGAAAAGAAAATAACTTTTTCTTTGTGTTTTCGAATTGGGGGTGTTCTGTGTTTTTTTTCTTTTTCATTTCCATCGGACGATTTTACCGGGCGTATTAATCCACTTAATTTAGTGATATTGTTTTTTTTGGTATTGGTTTTGTTATCGTTGTTCGCATTCGGGAATTTTACAACTTATTATATAAAATGTCAAGTCAAATAGACATTGACCATCCATTTTATGGATTGGAACCCAGCGAACTGCAAATTGAATGTCTGGTTCGAGGTGTGGATTTCAGGGGGGTCAACTGGGCAGAGGAACTTCGAAACCACGCGGTACAAGGTTCAGTCCCATTAACTGTATCTCACGCGAGAGATTTGGTAGCTGAGTCTCAAATGGTGGTGCAGGCAGCACAACTAATTGTGGATCAGATACGTAGACTTCAGCCACCGATTAATCAGCCATTCTTAGATGGTCTGGCTAATCGTGTGTTGCACTATACAGGGAGGATGAATAGGTTGGGTTCTCGCGATGATTTGCAAGAAGCCCGCACCTACGCTATCTCCCAATTGTCACGCGCTTGGGATATAATAAGATCGTTGTCGACACGTCCAGTTATGCAGAGTAAACCAGGAGGATCATCTGTACCATCCGAATCGCCTGCGTTTCAGCCAGATGAGAGATCCACTCCAATACCAGTACAGCCAATAACTAATACGATACACAGTATAAATCGTGGGTATCAACAACAACAAAGACGGGCAGAACAATTACCACCATCGTATTTTCAACAATCAGGTTTAAGAGCGGAGGACTTCGCATTACCACAACTGGGTTCATCGTTCCAAGCTGAACAAAGATACATCAATCCGGCATTGGTACAGCAGCCTCTGAATTATCAACCGATACCACAGGAGCAGTTACAACAATTTCAAACAAATTATCCACAAGCTCCATTAACAGCACCACCACCATACAACCCACTTCCTCAGGTATCTCGTGTCGCGGCTCCAGCATTGTCACCGGGAGCATACCGAGAGGTACGTAGGAACAATTTGAGTCGTTATGACTCAAATTGGGTTCCGAACTTCACAGGGGATGGTCACTCTCCCGATGTTCATGAGTTTATTCATCGAGTGGAGGCGGCTGCAAGGAGGGACCGTGTGTCCTGGGACGACCTGAGGTCGATCGTTCCACGGTACCTCAAGGCAGCTGCCGATAGATATTATTTGAATTTAACTCATGAATATGAGGAAGTGACTTACTCAGTGCTTAGGGAAGGACTCCTACGCACCTTCGGTACGCTCACCGATGATAAAGCGGTATTACGTGTTCTTTTGAACCGTAAACAGAAAGTCAAAGAGAGCGTTTATGAGTATTTAGTTGAAGTGGGTTCGTTGAATCGAAGATTAGTTCGACCATTTGCTGCAGCTGAATTATTAGAAATCGCTAGGGAAGGACTGAGTGTAGAACTGAAAAACGCTACACTTGCAGCAACAATTACAACTATGGACGAGCTTCGGACATTGTGTCAGAAGTTCGAACGTTTGTGGTCTACACCAGTCCCAACCAGAATGTCAAACTTAAGGATTAGCGAACTACAGCAAATGGACGACTATGAATCAGAAATAGATCCAGAACAAGATGGATATATTGAAGCTGTGGATACACAACCTAGAAGAATTCTGCAACGACCTGTGATATCATCTGGTAATACTAATCAACCTGGTCCATCAATGTCCAGACAACCAATTGTCTGTTTTAGGTGCGGGGTAAATGGACATCGAGCTCCTGATTGTTCTAAAAACAGAATAAAACTGTATTGCTGGAAGTGCAACAAACCTGACGTAATTTATGCAAATTGTTCTTATTGTCACCCGTCGGTAAACTTCCGTCCGAGAGTACATGCTTCGGGAATAGTACCCTCGGTTCAACAGCCAATGAGCCCGAAGAAAGCGACGAGAGATGTAGGAACACAAGACGATCTACCACCGAAGAAACCAGAATAAAATCATCTAGCACATTTAATTTCCCATCGTTACATCGAACTTATTTTAGACGTCTAGAACGTAACATCAGATATTGGAGGATGAGGAAATTATTTCGCAAAGCTTGTATTTCATCTATCCTTTCAGAAATAAAGGATCCTCGGCCGCGATTGACAATCAAGATTTTGGACAAACATATTTCAGGTTTATTGGATAGTGGAGCTTCCATCACAATACTTGGAAGAAATTCCTTGGAATTATTGGAATCATCAGGTACAACCTACCGTAAATACACTTCGTGTATTCGTACGGCGGATGGTACTGCAAATAAAATTTTGGGTTACATAGAAGTTCCAATAACTGTGAATGGCTCCACTAAACCAATGCGGTTTCATATTGTCCCTGGACTACGAGAAGAGCTCTACCTGGGCATAGATTTCTGGGAGAAATTCGGTATTGTTCCTTCTTTTGTTAGTGAACTGACTCGTACAGAGCCAATAACTTTGAATACACACAACCTCACCACTGATCAGCAACATGAACTGGATAGGATCAAGGATTCTTTCCCGTCATTTGAAGTGTCTGGGCTCGGAAAGACTTCTTTGGTTGAACATGTCATCGATGTTGGGGATAATGCACCTGTTAAACAGAGGCATTACCCCACATCGCCGGCTGTTCAACTAAAGGTTTATGCCGAACTCGACCGGATGCTTCAAATGGGCGTGATCGAAGAGTCTAACAGTTCTTGGTGCTCGCCAGTGGTCTTGGTACAAAAACAATCTGGTAAAAACAGATTGTGTATTGATAGCCGTCGTGTCAATTCACTCACAAAAAAGGACGCATACCCACTTCCCTTGATTGATGGCTTACTAGGTCGTCTAAATAGCACAAAGTACATTTCCAGTATTGATCTCAAAGATGCTTTCTGGCAGATTCCTCTGGCAGAAGCATCTAGAGACAAGACAGCCTTCACAGTGCCTGGTCGTCCATTGTATCAATTCCGGGTTATGCCCTTCGGATTGTGCAATGCTCCCCAGACAATGTGTCGGCTAATGCACAAGGTGATACCACATCAATATCACGAAAATGTCTTTGTTTATTTAGATGATTTATTGGTAGTCTCTTCCACGTTCCAGGAACATATGGAATTGCTGTCCAAAGTCTCTTCGTTGTTAAGAGCGGCTGGGTTAACCATAAACCTCAAGAAAAGCAAATTTGTTCTGAGAGAGGTGAAATACTTAGGTTTTTTGGTTGGTGAGGACGGTCTTCGAACTGACCCTGACAAGGTAAGAGCTGTAGCAGAGTACCCAGCTCCATCTACAGTTAAACAAATTCGACGGTTATTAGGTATGGCCGGTTGGTACCAACGTTTCATACCAAACTATGCAAGCGTGGTGTCACCGATCACAGACCTATTAAAGAAAAGTTCTGGAAAATTAAAATGGACAGTGGAAGCGCAGACAGCTTTTGAAAATCTAAAAAAATTGCTGACTACAGCACCGGTATTAATTAACCCGGATTATAATGAAGAGTTCTTTATTAGATGCGATGCGAGTCTGACAGGGATAGGTAGTGTACTGTATCAGATCGACGAAGACGGACAAGAGTGTCCGATAGCCTTCATGTCGAAAAAACTTAATAAAGCTCAACGAAACTATTCTGTTTCTGAGCTTGAATGTCTTGCGGCAATTCTGAGTGTGAAGAAATTCAGGGGCTATGTTGAAGGTCACCGATTTACAATTGTGACTGATCACTCAAGTCTGAAGTGGCTTATGTCACAGAAGGACTTGAGTGGCCGTCTGGCTAGGTGGAGCCTAAAACTCCAACACATGGATTTTTCCATTGTCCACCAAAAAGGTACCCAAAATATAGTCCCTGATGCTCTATCTCGTCTTTATGACGATACACACGAGGAATTGACGGAAGCATTATTACATCACATTAACGACATTAAAATCGACAATGAAGGTTATCGGCACAAAGAATATACTGATATGATAGCTAAGGTTCGTTCATCACCCAAGGACTTTCCATCTGTTAAAGTCGTGGACGATAAGCTATACATACGTATTGAGCCAAGATCTGATGCAATACCCAACGATGTTCCTGTGTGGAAACTCTGGGTACCAAAACCGATGACTTCAAACATGATTCAGAGACATCATAATGATAGTACTGCTGCACATGGAGGTGTTAAAAAGACATTAGAATTACTTCGACGTCTTTATTATTGGCCGGGCATGGCGTCACAGGTACACAACTATGTTGTGTCCTGCGACACATGTAAACAAACAAAAGCCACGAATCAGATATTGCGTCCTCCGATGCAATATCAATTCGAAACAGCACGTCCATGGCAGAGAGTCTATATAGATTTTTTGGGACCGTACCCTCGTTCTACACTTGGGAATACGGTGTTACTGATAGTTCTGGATCATGCTACGAAGTTTGTAATACTGAAACCGCTTAGAAACGCAACTTCACCGAAGGTGAATGCTTTTCTAAAGAATGAAGTGTTTCTTACTTATGGGGTTCCAGAGTTTCTACACAGTGACAATGGCAAGCAGTTCACTAGTAGGAACTTTCAAAGTCTTTTGTCAGATTTCGGCATCAAACATATTAGGACCGGTGTTTATAGTCCACAAAGCAACGCGTCAGAGCGGGTCAACCGATCAGTTTTAGCAGCAATCCGAGCGTTCTTAAAAGGTCAACATACCAAGTGGGATGCACACATTGGTGAAATTGCTTATGCACTGCGAGCTGCAGTACATTCTGCGACAAAGTACTCACCGTACTATTTGCTATTCGGTCAACATCCGATATCAGATGGTAACATTTATCATCTGATGAGATCACTTCACGTGCTGGGTGAAGATATTGGTGAGGAAATCGAACGCTCTGATCACTTGACCATGCTCAGAAATCGAGTACAACAGAACCTGTCTGTAGCTTTTAAGAAATCACAACATCATTATAACCTGCGATCTAAACTACGAACCTTCGAACCACAACAACGTGTGTATGTACGGCAGCATCATTTGAGTGACGCTACTAAGAAATTCTCGGCGAAATTGGCTCCAAAGTTCTTACCTGCAATGATTAAAACTAAGATTGGAAATGTACTTTATGAGTGCATAGATATGAGCGGTAAGAATCTTGGAGTTCATCATGCGAAGGATATCAGGGAATGATGTCTTTTCGTTAGGTAGGGTCGTTCCTCTGGCTAGTTGTCGTCGCTGTGGTTCACATCTTCTGGGTCATACTTGCTGGTAGTATCGGGGTGTCAATAGTGCTGACGTTTTGATGGATGGTCGGTCTCAATACTCAGTGGAGTTCCTCGCGGACTTCATGAGTGTAGGGATTGGTCATCGGTCGTGACGCCAGTGGCTGTTGATACTCCGGTCCCAGGTACAACTTCTTAATAAATGCAGTTCGGTGGTTTCCTGTCATGAAGGGGATGGCGACGTTTTTTTGTGACTTCAAGATTGAAAGTCTTGCTTAACATCTTGAATTCATGGTTTGTAACGTCGGCTTTATGCTAATTAACATGATAAAACCAATCCCTATTCTTGATCTGACTCAAACACAATTAACATATCATTTTCATTTTTTTTTCATCACAATAGTTAAATTTTTCTCTTAACACAGACCAGCTTCAATTCGTACATTAACATAAATATAAGAACGCACTTTTTTTTGTTTTTGTTCAGTTGCTTGACTCTCTTTGAAAAAAATGAGAAAAACGTCAAACGAAAACATAATTTGCAATTTGAAAATTTTTATTCATTCATTCCATATTTGATTTCGAATCAAAATATTGCTAATTCAATTTTCATTTGTTTTCTTTCAAAAAGAATATACTATTAGATTAATTGTGATTTAAACTTTCAAGTAATGTAAAATTGTGATGTTAAAAGAAAATAAAAGCATAAAAACAGCAAAATAGAAATTGAACCAAGCAAAAAAAATAATAGATTTTTTTATTGACGTGGAGCGTAGTGAGTGCGATCGCCGTCCATTGATCCACTGGAACAATTCCCGCAAAAAGGTTGTGGTTGGTCATCAAGTGCAAAGCTGATGAATTTTGTAATTGGAACATACGTTGTAAATAGTAGTAAAGAAATTCGATTAGTGGAGTTGGACTAACGAATACAGATATATATTAAAACCACCGCAAGTTATTCCGCAACGTTATTCTACAAAGTCATTTCACCAAAATTGGACAAGCGAAGTGTTATGCCAAGGAAACTAGATTTTGGTTAGGAATACGTAGTCGTATAAATAAATGTAAAGCAAGTTGCTGAAAGGGGGGGAATATTAAGATTCAACTGGACATACAAGCACAAACGTCACCATCAGAGGACTACAATCAACTCCATAAACAAGCAAGTTAATTTTTCTTTATTTTTTTAATATTATTATTACTAGGTTTTTTTTCTTTTTTTTTGAAAACCAATAAATAAAATGTTAGGTTAAATTTTATATTCAAATAGGAGATTCTCAAATCCAAAATTCAACTGTTAGATAAACGTTATCCCGTAGTATTATTATTTTTTTTATTTTTTTGTGATAAAAGCCCAAGGCAATAGTCTTTTTGAATTCTGCAAAATGACCTTTGGTCTTAGGAATGCTGCACAATCATTTCAAAGATTGATGCATTCTGTTTTAACCGGATTTCAATTTTGTTTCGTTTATCTAGATGATGTTTTAGTTCCATCTAAAAATCTAGAGGAGCATCTAATTCATCTACAAATGATTTTTCAGAAATTCTCTGAAAATAGTTTAATCATAAATTCAGATAAATGTATATTTGCCAAATCTGAAATTAAATTTTTAGGTCATTTGGTGTCTGAACATGGTATTTTACCAGATCATGAACGTGTTCAAGTCATTAAAGACTTTGAACGTCCCTCAAATGTTAAACAGCTTAAACGATTCTTAGGCATGATTAACTTCTATCGAAGATTTTTACCAGCTGCTGCAGCTGATCAAATTTTACTCAACAACTTCTTAAAGGGATATAAGAAGAATAGTAAAATTCCAATAACTTGGACAGCTGAGTCCATTCAAGCCTTCGACAATTGTAAAGATAAATTGTGTAATGCCACTCTTTTAGCCCATCCGTCATCTTTAGCTCGACTAGCGATTATGGTCGATGCATCAGATACAGCGATAGGAGCCGTAGTGCAGCAATTTGTTGAAGAAACCTGGCAACCGCTCAGTTTCTTCTCGGTTCGTCTTAATGATGCACAAATTAAATATAGCGCTTATGATAGAGAACTTCTCGCAGCGTATTCAGGCATCAAGCATTTCAGGTATCTCCTGGAAGGTCGTGAATTTACTCTATTCACTGACCACAAACCTTTAATTTTTGCTTTTAAACAAAATTTAGAAAAAGCATCTCCTCGTCAATTTCGCCATTTGGATTTCATTGGGCAATTCACCACTGATATCCGGCATATTTCAGGTATCGACAATGTCGTAGCTGACGCACTATCTCGCATAGATCAAATCCTCATACCAGAGAAAATTGATTATGCTGCAATCGCGGACGCGCAAACCAATGACGAGGAATTTCAAAATATACTTCAAAGTAATACAACTTTGAAGTTTGAACATTTTCCAATTACTTTCAATGAAAGTAAATTAATATATTGTGACACATCAACTGCTATACGTAGGCCATATATTCCTGCACAGTTTCGCCAAAGTGTTTTCGATGCATTTCATAGACTTTCGCATCCTGGTGTCAAAGCTTCAACCAAATTATTAACCAAACACGTTATTTGGCCGTCTATTAAAAAAGATGTTAAACTTATGGCGCAACAATGTATAGCGTGTCAAAAGTCAAAGGTATTTAGACATACTAAATCACCTCTTGGCACTATTGAAACTAATTCACAGCGATTCTCGCAAATTCACCTCGATATCATTGGTCCTCTACCAATATCGGAAAACCAACGATATTGCGTAACGCTAATCGACCGTTATACGCGGTGGCCCGAAGCGATACCAGTTCCAGACATCACTGCTGCAACTGTCGCATTCGCTGTATACAATTCTTGGATTTCGAGATTTGGTGTTCCAGAATCAATTATAACTGATCAAGGAACCCAATTCGAATCCCAACTTTTCTCTGAACTTTCCAACCTACTAGGTTTCAACAGATTCAGAACCACTTCTTATAATCCAAAATGCAACGGTATGGTAGAAAGATGGCATCGCACAATTAAATCAGCAATTATGTGTCATGACCGTCCAGACTGGACAAAAGTTCTACCTTCAGTCCTTCTAGGCTTAAGAACCTCATTCAGCGAAGAACTACAATCTACTTCAGCGGAACTCACTTTTGGAAGCTCGATTAGAATTCCAGGACAATTCTTAGATTCTACTGCAAAATCTTTTTGTCCCCAATCAGAGTTCGTTAAGGAATTGAAAAAACATTTTGATGAAATTAGACCAACACCAGCATCACATCATGTATCATCTTCTTCTTTTGTGAGCAAAGATTTACATACTTGCTCACATGTATTTTTGCGTACAGATGCCTTAAGGAGATCATTGCAAGCTCCTTACACAGGTCCTTTCAAAGTTTTAAGTCGAAACAATAAAACTTTCAATATAGAAATTAATGGCAAAGAAGTCAAAATTTCAATTGATCGACTTAAACCATGTTATCATGCAAATTCAGACGATGAACACCACAGTTCTCTCGTAAATGCAAAATCCATGAATCTATCAGATTCAACTTCAAATATTAATTCTAAAAATTTTTCTGAATTTTCTAATTTAAGCAAGCAGATACAATTTTCTAACAATTTAAATCCAGCTGATCATTCTAATTCTTTAAATTCTCCTTCTAATCTGAATCAATCAGATTCATCTGGTACAAATAAACCGGATTCTATTTTACTAAATAAAAGTAAAAAGAGAGTAACATTCAATGATCAGCCATCAGTAATTATTATTCCCAATCAAAGAATTTCTAAATCTGGAAGAATAATTAAAACACCTCAAAAATTATTAAATTTTATTGATAATTGTTTTAATGATTTTAAAAAATCTTTGCTTTCCAGTCAAGTTAGTTAAATGTTGTAGACGTTTGATCTTTTCACTGTCGTTAGCAACTGTCTAATGCGATTTTATTAAATTCTTTATTATTCGACATAATTTCTAAAATTATTTATTCGTTTGATTCAATAAGCTCACTCATTTCAATATCATCTTAAAAATTTCATTTTTTTTAGATGAAGATGAGGTCATTCTTGTTTGAATTTTGATAAAATTTACTATATTTTGGAAACAGCATTATTTTAAAATATTTCAAAATTATTTTTTGGTCATTTTGAAAATTAATTAATTTTAAATTTATCTTTCTTTCGAAAATTATTTTTCGTTCTTCTGGCGAATCACTGGTGAGGGAGTGTTTGTGGTGATTTCTCACCAAATTTGGCTAAATCTTATTAACTTTATTTTGGCAGTAATTTTTGTAAACTTTAGGATACTCGCGGTTAACAAGTTAATCATTTGATTTCAGTAATTTGAGGATGTATCAACTTAACCCAACTTTCTCTCCGTTGATTTTTTTTGACGTTTAAATTGGATATGTTTACTATGATATTGGAAAACAATCAATTTTTGATATAATTTTTGATAGTTGTGTAAATTTATAAAATAAATACTACTTAAGGTAAACAAAAATTCTTATATACATTCTTACAATTTATAATTCGTTTTTGGTTTCTATCCGTATATTTATTTCAGTTTAAAAATCTTTTAAATTTTAGCCAAGAAAATCAGATTAAGGTTTACCCAACTTAATTAATAAGATGAGATTTGTTGTAAAGTATTCTTTCGTCTGCCTTGGATCATTTATTTGTATTGCGCAAGATAGACGGATGTCGATTTTTTTAGGAATATGTACTTATGAAAATAATATTATTCGCATACTGAAAATTCCAACATACATCCTTACACAGATAAACATTTTACACGACAAAAATTAGGATTGGTAAATAATTTACCTAGCAGTTAAAATATTCAAGAAAACAAAACTAAATACATATTACTACTTTACTTTGTTACTAATAGTAATAGTAAGTAATATAATAATAAGTAATAGTAATAGTATAAGTACTAGTAATTAATAGTAATACAATAAGTAATAGTAAGTAATATAATAATAAGCCGATTCATAAATACTGTTATAATATTTTTAATTAATTTTTGGTGAATTAAAAGTGCATTTTTATTTGAAGTTATTGTGTTTTGAGTGATCGTGTTTGCACATAAGTTAAATTTGGAGATGATAACGCTGAAACGCTTTATTTAGTTGTACGCTCCTAATTTATTTTCGGTCCATTTTGTCTAGTTATGGAAGTGTATAAGATACCCCGTGATGGCAATTGCCTTTTTAATGCCATTCGTCATCAGTGACATTAAAAGAACCCTTGCTATCGGTTTCTATTTCGGAAATGCGCCTGGAAATGGTTGAGCATATTAAAAGCAATCTTTCTGGTTATTTTCCAACACTGTTAGATTCTTGTCGGTCCATTTATCCATCAGACCTGTCCCTGTCTGAGAACAGCCTAGTGACGAAATATTTATCCGATTTGCGGCAAGATAGTTTTTGGGGAGGAGCTGAATGTCTATCTGCCTTTTCTAATTTGAGAAATATAAAATTACTATATATATGTCTAATTCTCAGCATCCAATAATCTTTGTCCCAAAAACAGAAAATTGGGTGTCTGAAATCAATTTATTGTATTCAGTTAATCATTATGATAGTTTAGTATCAACACCCATTCAGGCCTCTTCATTAGGTTTGAATCCACAGCAATCCGGTTTTCAGAGCATCACCGGCCCTGTAAACCGTACCATACTCCCCGCAACAAATCCATATACTCTTATTGATCTTACCAATTCACTCCTTCTCCTAATCCTATAAGGACCACCACGTATTGTTTCGGCGCATGGAATATTCGTGGTCTCAATAATTCTCAAAAACGTGATAGGATCGATTCCATTTTGTGTAAGAATAGTGTGGACATATGTAGCGTTCAGGAATCAATATGTGTTCCGGTGTTTGCTTAACAGAGAATTATACCTGGTATCTTTCTAATGGTAGTAATACCAATAGACGAGGTGTAGGCATTTTAATTCGTCGGAATTCTTCTTTGCAAGCCAAACGAGTTAAACATTATTATGGTTCTGTAATCACTATGTTAGCGACCTTGGGAAATTTGGGAGATGTTCTCTTTGTATCCGTTTATGTTCCCCCCCAAACTTCATCGTCTAATCGACATCTTTCCTCCAAAATATTTCAAACTTTGTATACAATAATTGACCGTTGTCCAAAGTCTCGCGACATTGTATTATTGGGTGATTTTAATGCTCATCTTGGTTATAACGATATGTTAGATTGTAATACAGTCGGCCCAAATTTATATCATCGTGATTCCAATGAAAATGGGTTTGCCTTAGGGCTTCTTGCAAGTTCAGCCCAACTTTATGTTCAAAGCACAAGTGGCCGAAGGCAAAAACGTTATTACACCTGGACTGATGGATATACTCGCTCTCAAGTTGATCATATTTTGACTCGCCAAAGAAGGCATTTAATTTACGTTAAGTCATTTAACTTAAAACCGTTTTGTCATGAAATAAGCGATCATTGTCTTATTTCAATTATTTGCTCTCCACGGAGAATAACTGCCACAACTTCATTATGTCATTCTTCATTTACCCCCAGGACCACAATAAGTCCATCCACCTATTCCTTTAAGAATATAAATCTCCTGCTTCTGCAGGATGACAGTGTTAAAGTAGAGTATCAAAAGGTACTAGCGTCAGTTTATGAAGACATTGTCCAGAGAGAGGGAGGTCAAGATCATTGGAAATTAATAGTTGATTGTATTAAGATCGCAGCTCAACAAGTCTTATCTAAGAGATCTCCTTTAACCCGTAACCAGAGGCTTGCCTTATCTAAATTCAAAAGCGCCCGACATTATAAGAATAAACATCCTCAGGACCCAATTGCTTTAGCTCGATTCAAGAATGCAAGGCAGTCCCTGCGGGCGGTGTATAGTGAACATCGGAGATCCGAATGTGAGGAATTTTTTAATAATTTATCCAATTATAAGCCCTCTGATCGGATTCGCAAAACTTTTAAGTTTTTAAACATCATAAAAGGGAGACCCATTCAGCTTCCGCCCGTTATATTCCCATTTCCTCGTGGTTTCAAGAATTACGTAGATCCGAAGGTGATTGGCCAGCTCTCGTTATTGAAAATGATTATTGTCCGTTAGGTCCACCTCCTAGAAATGCGGAGATTAAGGAGATCATTAAGTTCATTCGGTCAGGCACTGCTCCAGGAAGCGATGGGATTCCTATTGAGTTATTTAAATGTGCTTCCGATAACGTGATTCAAGGTATCCAAGAGGTGTTTGAGAATATTTGGGTATGTAATAATCCTCCCTCTGATTGGCTAGAGACTATACAGGTTCCTATACCCAAGATAAAGAACCCAAGAAGTGTTAACGATTACCGTAGAATTACGTTGTGTAACACTGGGTACAAAATTTATTCGAAGATATTGTTGGATCGATTAGATGATCATTTAAGTTTACCCCCTTCATATCAGGCAGCTTTTCTGGCCAACCGATCCACTGAAGATCATATGTTTACCATACGTCGCATTCTTGAAGAAGAATGGCGAGCTGGTAATCAAGTTTATGTTTTTTCTATAGATTTATCCAAAGCATTTGACACTCGACTTAAATGTAGTCTCTGAATGTCTGCAATATCATGCGCCGCATTATTTGGTTAACCGCATAATTAAGACTTGGTTTTGGGAGCTTGCTACCGTTAAGTGGTTCAATGTTTGTACCAATAGGATTAGAAAAAACAAGGGGGTTAAACAAGGCTGTCCTCTTTCTCCACGTATTTTCAACTTTATACTTAATGAGGTTTTAGTTACCTTAACTGATTTGTTTCCTGAGTTAAAGTTAGAGCAGCGTGAAAAGTTACAATTGCCCCTCATTCTCGCATATGCTGATGACATCATTTTAGTCACCCGAAATCCTGTTTCTCTACAACCGGTATTGAAGGAATTAGTTGATTTGTTAAAGGAAGTTGGTTTAGGAATAAATCTCCAGAAATGTACTATGCTTGTTCGAGATCCAGATCCCACATTCAATCCTCCTCCAAATCTTACCCTAGCCGGCATAACTTTTAAGCGTGTTGAGATAATGCGATATTTAGGTAAGTATTTATCTTCAACCTTGAATCGACCTAATACCATCCGAACCCGTTGTCACCAGTCATTAGGTATTTCAAGGCAATTACAGAGCTATGTTCGACGAAACAGAATTCCGTTTGCCATCGTTATTCAGATGTACAACACTGTGGTATTTCCTTTAATAACGTATGGGTTAAAGACTTCAGCTCTTACCTATGCTAATCGTCGTCGCTTGAGGAAATATGAGCTATTTATCTTAAGGAAAATAACAGAGTTCAGCACCCAGAAACCTGCTGCTCGTAAAATAAAGGAAATATTAAATGGGAAAACTATAACCAAACGAATTAAGGTGTTGCGAATAAATTTTTGGGGACATATACGTCGAAGAAATTCATCTCATATTCTAAATGCCGCACTGGACTATTGTGCCGGTTCGAAAAAAATTGGGCGACCATGTTATACCTGGAATGAATCACTCCGTCAAGATTTAGGATATTATCACCGGTCAATTTCCGAATGGGAAGCGCTATTGCCTGATCGCCTTGAATTACGACGAGCTGCCAATGAGATTTATTTAACCGACGAGTCCGATTCCAGCGAATACTTAGATGAGGATGATGCTGAAGGTGTGAATATACAGCAATAGAATATCCATGGCTAATGGTTGTGATAGCTATGCTATTACAGCATTTGACATTCCACAGTTATCTTCTTTATTTTCCTCCATGTCACGTCTGTTTGTATTTTAGTTGCATTTATTAACACCACCTCACCCGTCCATTTACTTGCATTTCCTACTTTATTTCACTCCCCTAAGGTTATTGGTTATACATTTCAATTCCATTTCAACCCGAGGACTAGGCCTGATTCGCGATCGGGGAATCCTCATCTAAAAACGCATTGAAGCCTACCTCATGGGTAATGGTGGAAACGGCTTAGTGATAACTGGTAGAACCTTTCTGTTAATAAGAATTAACTACACACACTTTTATCCAATGCTATGTTCATTACTTCGTGTTAAGATTTACGAGTAATAAGCACGGGCAACATTGTCACCATGTAACATTTCCAGTATCTAGAAGAGAGCTAGGAACTGAGTGACTGCAAATCCTTATTTAAATCGGAATTGTTGACTAATTTCACTCACATCTTTCCCATTTTACGAGACAAGTTAAGTTTGTTACCTACTGGAAATAATGTGAAAATATCATCTACATTCAGGTGACCTTACGTTTGTTTGTTAACAAGCAAGGAATGTACACAAAACCACATAGATCCAGTTCAAGGTCCAGTCAATATTATTTTGCCGCTTTCCTTGACAGAGATATCAGGATAAAGAGACTAGCTCTGTTATCCGCGTTTTATATTAAGGCGCTGTGCCCATACAAATACGTTTCAATCAGCTGTCTCGATTTCCACACAACACCTAACTTGCGCGATAATAGGTAGATTTTTACCACGCTTTACCACCACACATTCACTCACCATCCTCAAGATTAATTTGTTCGTAAATTCACACTCGATTCAACGTTCATTGTTAATAGCAAAACGTGCTATTCTTTTGATTATTACATTTGAAAATAAATAGCCAGTAATTTAATTGACTCACACTTTGTTTCACGCCCCCGTATATACTTAATATATATTAAAAGAAATCGCTAGTACCCCTTAATCGAGATTAAATCCCGTTATGAAACCTGTATATGGTGTACTGTATGGTGTACAAACAAGAAACCAATCTGACACTTATTCATTTCCCACTTCAAATAGTTCTAATATAAAATGGATTCGTGCTATACATTCCTGTAAACAGTAATGTGACGATATACCAATGAAATATTTGTCGACGAGAAACAAAACAAAAACGACAAGCAAAATTTACCGTGAAATCACTTAGATACATTTTTCTTTTAACCAAAATATTATGAAATTTCAAAAATATTATAAATCAAATAACATAATGGAAATAAACTATCGTTATTATTATTTCTAACTTATTTGAATTACAACCCAACGCATCTTAACATATCATGGAAACGCTCGACTCCACCTTTATCGTTCAGGTCCAGATCTTGTATCAAATATGCTATGGACAAACTTTTGTTGTTAAAAAAAAAAAAAAAAAAAAAAAAAAAAAAAAAAAAAAAACAAAGCAATTGGATCACGGAAGTGGGAAACCGGAAGTTGGGATGTAGATCTTCTTTAATAGTTAGCAAAAATTTGTGTACCGAGTTTCATCAAAACAATTATTCAGGACATGAAGTTATTGAAATTTTGAACAAGCAGGAGCTTGAAAAACCACTCACCACTCTGCCAATATCTATCGATCATCCAAATTTATAAGCATATAAATCTTCATCTAGGGACAAACTTTTAGTTATTTGATTCCTGAAAAAGCTGCAATTAAAAAAAAAAAACAAAAGCGAAAAACAGCAGTTGCATTTTTCTGGTTTTCGTTTCCCGCATTTGTTAACGGGAATGCAGCCAAAAATTAGTAGAAATATAGTGAAGGGACAATCCTATTCCACTATCAGCGTAAATTCAAAATACAAGCCTAATTACATTCAAACTAGAAGAGCTATAAAAATTTAGTATGAAGAAGTGCTGCTGGAGATTGAGCAAATGATTGTTGCTTCTGGTTCTGGATTTTGCTATAAATAGTCCATCAACATAATCCAACATTAAAAGTTAGTGCCTAGCGGTAAAACAAAAATGTACGAACATCCCAAAAGCTTATCGGCTCTCCGGATTAAACCTCTCTCATCATCTGTTAATGTGGTTAGAATTAAATCTAGAAATTGAAGTGTGTCATTGAGTTATCAAATAAAAATAGTGCCGTGCTCTGCTATTAAACTGCGATGTGGAGAAAGGTTTACGTTAAGGCAAAATAAAATTATTCCTCTTAAATTGAATTACTGAGTACGTCAACATCTCAGATTTTAATTTTAAAATACAAAATTTGATCAGTTCTGTCTTTCAGCATATCATTGACCGCTAAACTGCATTTTAATTATCATTAAAAAGTACGGCTGATATATTTGACAACTGATACAGGATGTCGGCAGATATTATTTTTATACCACCAAATATGCACTCATCATATCGAATTCCTAAAATTTAAAACAACAAGAAACGGTTAAAGATGATTTTCGAGAATGTTTTTGATACTAGGTCGATGAATTTTATGATGTATTGGTTGTTTTTTCGATAGTTGCTTCGATTCAGGTGTGAAACAATTTGTTTAACCGGAAGAGATAAGTCAGAAGGTTGGAAAGCAAAATTGTTCCGGCCCCGAAAACTTACATAGCTATTTCTACAAATTTGCTTATCATAACTTGTATATTTATTAAGATTTCAAATAAATGATTTTCGGTACTCTCCGAATCTTTGTTCAATATCGTCCAAAAACTAATCGATATTCTTTACCGCAAAGTATAATGAAATTCAGACATTCGTCAGCCATTCTCCTCATCCGAACAGTAGGTCTAGACAAAGATCGTGTACTCGAACCAATTGGAATTTGTTTTTGTTATAAACCAACTTTACCCTGCTGAACACCGTCTTACCGATGGTAATCGTATTGCTATGCTTCAATTCTAATCTAATACACACTCTGAATTGATCGATAGTTTCTTCGTTATGCATGTAGGAATGAGGAACCACACGTCAGAATAAAGTTCCTGTATTCTGTAACATTACATTGAATTGAATTTATAACATTTAATTTTCCGTCTGTTGAAGGTTGTTTTTCCCGGCCCATTTTGTTTTCTCCCTTCTTAGCATAAACCTTAAAATTGCCTTAGTGATGTGATATAAAACAGTTATATTAGTTGACATATGTTAAGATCTTTGGTGAAAGTAGAGATTTTGGTAAAAAATAAAATTATTTTGCCGTAATTGAGATAAATTTACCGAAAATTTTGAACGATTTTCGTATCACAATTTCATCGATTCTCAACTATCGGCAATAGTACAACACAATTTTCTTTAAATATAACATTCTTTTACAGCTTTAGACACCTCTACAGTTGATTGCAGAAGAAAACGAGTTAATAGAAATTTTGTTATATATCTAGAATATTCAAGATCGAGGTAACACAAATTTTAAATAGGAGTTTGTTTCATGCGAATGCTGGCCAAGCTGAAATTATCCGTACAGTGCAAAAAGATGTATCAATATCACAACAATTATCAAATAACTTTTCAGATTTATTACGTATAACTGGCAATAGAAATTGGATACGTTATAATCATTTATGTCGAATTCTTTCTTATCATGGATTTTCATCTTTGAACAATTTACAAACATTAGGGGAAGAATATACAGGAATAATACAAGTTGATCAAAATTATATAACAATACCACATAAATTAGTATGTTGGACATAAGGTGAAAACTTCTTAATATGCATGTTTGCTGTTAATAAATATATGTAATATATATATGTATACATGTATGTGCGTATATATGTGTATGTATGTGTGTATATGTATGTATGTGTATGCATGTGTATGTATGTGTATGTATGTGTATGTATGAGTATGTATGTGTATGTATGTGTATGTGTATGTGTATGTGTATGTGTATGTGTATGTGTATGTGTATGTGTATGTGTATGTGCATGTGTATGTGTATGTGTATGTATATATGTATATGTATATGTATGTATACATGTGGGTATGTGTGTATGTGTGTATATGTGTGTATGTGTATATATATATATGTGTATGTGTATATATATATATATATATATATATATATATATATATATATATATATATATATATATATATATATATATATATATATATATATATATATATATATATATATATATATATATATATATATATATATATATATATATATATATATATATATATATATATATATATATATATATATATATATATATATATATATATATATATATAGATATATATATATATATGTGTGTATATATATGTACGTATGTGTGTATGTGTATGTATGTATGTATGTATATGTATATGTATGTTTGCGTATATGTGTGTATGTGTGTATATATGTATGTATGTATGTGTATAGGTATGTGTATATGTATGTATATATGTATATATATGTGTGTACATGTGTATATATGTGTGTATGTACGTGTATATATGTGTGTATGTGTATGTATGTGCAAGTGTATATATGAGTATATATATATGACAATGGTGAATGATCGTCTTATCAACACTTGTTATAAGTGACAGTGTGAATTTTAAACTAAATTAATCTCTTAAATGATAAATATATAAGTATAACTAAATGTAGTGAAAACATTAATTGTAATAATCAGTTTTATATCTAATATAATAGCTTTAAAGTGTTGGTTTTAATAATTAAACTCTAAGGTAAGATTGCTTTCAAAAATGGAAAGATGTGGGCGACCAAGATGTAATCTTCCCTAAATGTAAAATTTATTAACTCTAATTTTTACTAGAAAACTAAATAAAGGTGTTATTGTGCTATTCGATTTTGTGTAAAATTTAAACCTACTTAGAGCTTTAACTAGCGAAATTTAGTTATTATTTCAAATTCAGTTTAAAATTTCATTTGTTGACATAATTTTATGTGATAGATTTATCTCTTTCTATTTATCCAAACATTATCCATAAAATCCAATAAGATTTTTGAACGATATCAACGAGCAGGTTAATTGTTTTTGTTAAATCAATTCTTGTGTTTCAAGAAAAATTCAAAACATTCTTGCGTTAATTATATTATATAAAATAATGTTTTATAAAATTTAAATAAATACATTTCAAATAAAAACATCAAGTGAAATATATTATTTTATCCAATTCAATCCCACTACTTTTTATATGAAATTCACTCAATTTTCAAAGGGGTTTTTTGTTTTTTTGTTTTTTTATATATATGTACATAATATAAATGTTTTTAACCATAAATAACCATAAATAATTTTAACCATAAATATAATAACATGAATTCAGATTGGAGAGTGCAGAGGACTACAATTTAGTCATCATCCTATTATACTAATAAATTACATGAATAACAGGTTTCCGACTGGAGATTGCAGGCGAGAAATTTTAGATACGGGATTGCTGATTGGCGATTGCAGATTATATGTATAAGTGATTGTCCTTGTGATTGTCTCGTAACAGTAGTAGCTAGATACGATTTGCCAGGTGTCTGTAACCGGGTCGTTCACTCCTAACTTACAATTACCTACCTATCCTTACCTATTGTTATATGTAAAACGACTGTAGGAAGTGGCCCGGCCGTAATCCGAGAGTCTCGCCTAGTGCTTGGTCCTACAGTCCAATCAATCAATCAATCAATCAATATGTATTAATAATTAATAAGATCTCAATACTAGTTTGTCGTTAAACTAATAAAGGTTGCAAAGCTTGAAAGTTCAATCAACATTATAATTGTTCAACAAAACCTCGGCGGGTCAATTCTAACTTGATGACTTCCAGTCATGTGACTTGAATTTCGAAATTTCGTAATTGAAGTCATAAATATCGATTCTGTCTGTCATATGATTTTTTCCAAACTCATTTGAAATGCCAAAAAAGTCATTAAAAAAAACTGTGACTACCGTTATGTATTAAAAATGTCGAATGATAAATTTAAAAATGAACTCGCTAAAGCGCCCACAAACAGCCAAAAGATTGCTCTAGTTAATTATTTAGAGGAACATTTAGAGTTGGCTCGAAACCAATTTTCATCTTTTCATCAGGATGGAAAATGCAAACTTGCAGAGCAATGGCAGGATGTAGCATGCCTTATAAATGCAATGGGAGGGGCTCATAAGACTGTACCAACTTGGAAAAAATATTGGGAGGATTTGCGGTAAGCTAAATTAGTTGATTAGAACATTTAAGCACTAATTGTATCTTTTTTATATATTAATACGCTAGATTAAAACTTTGTGGGGCATTAGGCTTTTTTATTCGAATTTTGATTCATTTGAAATTTTCACTGCTAACTGATATTAGTGTAACTTAGATTTTAAAGATTTTTGGGATTTTTCGGATCATAAATAAAAAAGTTATTATATACGGAAAACTTTTTCTATACATATGCATTAT
The DNA here is from genome assembly GCA_963693315.1 of Diogma glabrata. NCBI lineage: Eukaryota > Metazoa > Arthropoda > Insecta > Diptera > Cylindrotomidae > Diogma > Diogma glabrata. The sequence continues at coordinate 26,090 of CAVNZG010000298.1, forward strand.
AAGTTTACATACATGCAAAAACAATTTTCTTTTTGCTTTAAAACAATGCTTTAAAATTTTTCTTTTTTATATATTAGCTATCGAACCGAACAACGAATAACAAAAACGAAAATTTTTATATTTATTTTAGTCGTCGGAATAAAAGAAATTATATGCGTAATATGCGTAATAATGTTGATTTTATGAATGATGAAATGAATGGTAATAATGATGGAATGAATGCTGAAGCTGATGTTGTTGTGAATGATGAAGTGAATGTTGATGATATGAATGGTGTCATGAACGGTGTCATGAATGGTGTCATGAATGTTGCGAATGATTTAGAATTGAATGTGGTGAATGATGAAATTCCCTTTGTAATTTTGAGAGATTCGTTCAAGTGTGCTTTGAATGTGATTCCAGGTAACTTTGATTCGTATGTTTGTGGTGCTTTGGATATGAGTTGTCATTTTTGTCATGCCAAACATTTTGCAAGAGAAGTTACTTCAAATAATAATGAAGCGTTTTCTTTGTGTTGCTATAAAGGCAAAGTCAATTTACCTCCTCTTTCTGAAAATGCATTTTTCTCTAATATTTTCGAAGGATTGAATTCAAATGATAATGCTATAAAAAAACGTTCTAAAAGTTTTCTTTCAAATTCTTATATATTAATAAGCTAGATTAAAACTTTGTGGGGCATTAGGCTTTTTTATTCGAATTTTGATTCATTTGAAATTTTCACTGCTAACTGATTTTAGTGTAACTTAGATTTTAAAGATTTTTGGGATTTTTCGGATCATAAATAAAAAAGTTATTATATACGGAAAACTTTTTCTATACATATGCATTATAAGTTTACATACATGCAAAAACAATTTTCTTTTTGCTTTAAAACAATGCTTTAAAATTTTTCTTTTTTATATATTAGCTATCGAACCGAACAACGAATAACAAAAACGAAAATTTTTATATTTATTTTAGTCGTCGGAATAAACGAAATTATATGCGTAATATGCGTAATAATGTTGATTTTATGAATGATGAAATGAATGGTAATAATGATGGAATGAATGCTGAAGCTGATGTTGTTGTGAATGATGAAGTGAATGTTGATGATATGAATGGTGTCATGAACGGTGTCATGAATGGTGTCATGAATGTTGCGAATGATTTAGAATTGAATGTGGTGAATGATGAAATTCCCTTTGTAATTTTGAGAGATTCGTTCAAGTGTGCTTTGAATGTGATTCCAGGTAACTTTGATTCGTATGTTTGTGGTGCTTTGGATATGAGTTGTCATTTTTGTCATGCCAAACATTTTGCAAGAGAAGTTACTTCAAATAATAATGAAGCGTTTTCTTTGTGTTGCTATAAAGGCAAAGTCAATTTACCTCCTCTTTCTGAAAATGCATTTTTCTCTAATATTTTCGAAGGATTGAATTCAAATGATAATGCTATAAAAAAACGTTCTAAAAGTTTTCTTTCAAATTCTTTATATATTAATACGCTAGATTAAAACTTTGTGGGGCATTAGGCTTTTTTATTCGAATTTTGATTCATTTGAAATTTTCACTGCTAACTGATATTAGTGTAACTTAGATTTTAAAGATTTTTGGGATTTTTCGGATCATAAATAAAAAAGTTATTATATACGGAAAACTTTTTCTATACATATGCATTATAAGTTTACATACATGCAAAAACAATTTTCTTTTTGCTTTAAAACAATGCTTTAAAATTTTTCTTTTTTATATATTAGCTATCGAACCGAACAACGAATAACAAAAACGAAAATTTTTATATTTATTTTAGTCGTCGGAATAAAAGAAATTATATGCGTAATATGCGTAATAATGTTGATTTTATGAATGATGAAATGAATGGTAATAATGATGGAATGAATGCTGAAGCTGATGTTGTTGTGAATGATGAAGTGAATGTTGATGATATGAATGGTGTCATGAACGGTGTCATGAATGGTGTCATGAATGTTGCGAATGATTTAGAATTGAATGTGGTGAATGATGAAATTCCCTTTGTAATTTTGAGAGATTCGTTCAAGTGTGCTTTGAATGTGATTCCAGGTAACTTTGATTCGTATGTTTGTGGTGCTTTGGATATGAGTTGTCATTTTTGTCATGCCAAACATTTTGCAAGAGAAGTTACTTCAAATAATAATGAAGCGTTTTTTTTGTGTTGCTATAAAGGCAAAGTCAATTTACCTCCTCTTTCTGAAAATGCATTTTTCTCTAATATTTTCGAAGGATTGAATTCAAATGATAATGCTATAAAAAAACGTTCTAAAAGTTTTCTTTCAAATATTCGTTCCTATAATTCGGCATTTGCAATGATCAGTTCTGAATGTAATATAGCGGATTCTACTGCACGTGGTATTTATCATTTTAAAATTCATAATATTTTTTATCATCGTACTGGTGCTTTAATTCCTGCTTATGGTCGACCTCCAATGTATGCACAATTATATTTTTATGATGTTGATACTGCTGCTAATATGAGAATGAATAGAAATACCAATGTATGTGAAATTTTTCTTATGCGTGAGATAGGTTTTGAGTTAGATCGTGTGAATCCTTTTGTTCGTTCTTTCAAATCAATGCATGAATTTTGTGAAAGACCTGAGAATGTTACTGCTGATGTGTCAATGGTTATAAAAGTTAACAGAGAATGTGATATTCGTCGTTTTAATGATGCTGTTCAAACTGATGTGGCTGCTATTTTTAAAAATGATGATGGTGAACCACCTTTTGAAAGAAATATGATTGTTTTTTCAAAAAATGCAAATGAAATTCGTTCTGTTTCTGTCCTTGATTCTTCTTTGGATCCTTTAGCTTATCCTTTGTTGTTTCCAAATGGTGATACTGGGTGGCACGTTAATATTCCACATAATTTAGTTTCAACTTCACGTGCTAATGTGTCACGTACAAAAGTTACAATGTTGCAATATGCATCTTATCGCCTTGCTATACGTGATGGTTTTAGTCTTTTGCATCGTTCTCAAAAATTATTTCTTCAATGGATTGTTGATATGTATGTTCGTATCGAAGGTACACGGCTTCATTACATTCGTTCAAATCAATCTGCTCTTCGTGCTGATTTGTACAATAATTTAACAGATTTCTTGCATCAAAATCGCAATGGCGATGATAATATGCAAGTAGTTGGTCGTAAAGTAATTTTGCCATCTTCTTTCACCGGTTCACCACGTAACATGTATCAAAATTACTTGGATGCAATGTCTATTGTACAACATTTCGGTAAACCTTCTTTATTTATAACAATGACATGTAATCCTCAATGGCCAGAAATTGTTGATAATTTGAGTAATTATGAGTCTTCGAATTTTCGTCCTGATATTGTTGTGCGTGTGTTTAAAGTGAAACTTAAAGAGCTCATAGATTGTTTAATGAAAAAAAAGATTTTCGGTTCTGTCAAAGCACTTATATATACCATTGAATTTCAAAAACGTGGTCTTCCGCATGCCCATATTTTGTTAAATTTATCAGATGAAGATAGAATTGATGGAAATGAAATGATTAATAAATTTGTATGTACTGAAATCCCTGATCCCATTCTTTTTCCTAAATTACATGAATATGTGAAACGTCATATGATGCATGGACCATGTGGTGCTCTAAATCCCAATTCTGTTTGTATGAGAGATGGTAAATGTAGTAAGAATTTTCCAAAACCTTTTTCTGAAAATACTAAAGAATCTGTGAATGGTTATCCTTTGTATCGTCGACGTGATAATGGTATGAGTGTTGATGTACGTGGTGCATCTCTTGATAATAGATACTAGGAGGGCCCGGCGTGCTTCGCTACGCTTATAAATAAAGTTTTTGCGTAGACATTTTGTTGACGTAGAAGCAATGATTTCAAAAAGTGGTAATGAGAAATGCTACCATATAATTTTTAATTTTTCTTTTTAAATATATGAATGAAAAATAATCAGAACTCTAGCTGATCAGTTCGGATATATGAAAAATTAGCGAAGCTTACTTGAAAACTTATTTGATCGCTAATTTTTCATATATCCCAACTGATCAGCTAGAGTTCTGATTATTTTTCATTCATATATTTAAAAAGAAAAATTAAAAATTATATGGTAGCATTTCTCATTACCACTTTTTGAAATCATTGCTTCTACGTCAACAAAATGTCTACGCAATTTTTATTATTGCAGCAATCGTGTTCGTATTAAATTTTCAAGATCGGGCATTAATGGAACAGATCCTATTTTAGAGCTAGATTAAGTGGAGAGCAAGGTGGTAGGCATTATCACATACCACGCCGTATATGGAGATGGTTTTACAGAAGAACTGGGAGTAAAACTTCAGATACCACCTCCTCTGTAATAAAAAGCATTCGAACTCCATCGAGCCTGCCGCAAAAACGAAAGAGAAAACTTGAAATTCCGAATGCAAAAACAATTTACAACTGTGAAAACGTTTACATAGAGGAGATTTTGCGACTAAAAAGACAAAAATTGGAAATAATGGAAGAAATGCTCCAAATTCAAAAGGACAATTTGGCTTGGAAATAATGTTTTACCTTTTACCTGTGTTACTATTTTAATGAATGAATTATAGAATTTAATTTATTTATTTAATTTAATTTATGAATTAAAGAAATTATTAATTTTATAATATTCGTTTCAAATATTTTGAAATGTACAAAATAAGCATTAAAATTGAGGAGCAATTTCGTCCTGCAATCTCTTGTCTACTATTAGAAAATTTACTGCATTTCTTGTATTTATTGGAGTGAAGCGAGCGAAGCGAGCGTAGCTCCATTCTTTCCCGATTCGGGCTTTCGTTTGACGACATACTCCTTCCAAACTATTAAAGATATCAACATGAAATTTTGCATGTAAGATGACATCTAGCCATAGATGGTTTACAAAAAAAATATTGAAAATTAGACACACCGCGGAGGAATAATCACCGAAAAATGGTTCCCATAGACTTTCAATGGGAAAATTATCATCTTTTCACAATACTTAAACAAATTATTAAATTTTTTGTTGTTCTTTTGTTTTATTTTATTTTTTGTATTTTTTTTTATTTATTTTTTTATTTTTTTTTTTTTTATTTTTTTTTGAGACTTGCAGTTCAAGTAGCACTGCGACCTGAAGGTCTATTGTGCTTACCCTGATTGTTTTATTAGTCAATCGTCGTCTGAGTCGTTACTGGTTCTATTCTGTCATCCAAGTTGAGACTTCTAATAAAATTAATTAGCTCAATTGGAGTGACGTTTTGTGGTAATGGAAGTGTTAGTCTTCTATGACCAAGTTGTTTGTATCTGTGCCCAGAGAGTTCATGACAGCTGCAGATGACGTGTTCCATCGTTTCCGCGTCCGAGTAGCAGAATCTACATCTGTCAGAAACAACAAGGCCCATTTTGTTAAGATGGTGGTTTAAAGGACCATGTCCAGTAACGCACCACGTTAAAATTCTTAGAGACTCTCTGTTTAAGTCGCTTGTTTTTAAGGGTGAAATAGGGAGGTTACCTAGAAACTTCTTAGAGTGTACTAGTCCCTCTCTGCTTCTCCATAATTTAGCAGTTTGTTCCTGTTCCCATGTTTGAATTGTGCTTTTGAGCGAACTCTTGGCCATTCCGAAGCATGGTTCCGGTCCAACAAACCTTTTATCGGCCCCTTGCTTTGCTAAAGCGTCAGCGATAGCATTTCCTTGTATTCCTGTGTGGCTAGGTGCCCACACAAGTGTTACTTTATTATTGCAGGAGATTTTTAGTAGATTTTGGTAGCATTCCCATACCAGTTTTGAATCAAAGCGCGTAGATTTTAGTGCCAAGAGTGCTGCTTGGCTGTCAGAGATAATATATATTTCAATATTTTGGAATTTTCTTCCAGCACATAGCAAAGCGCAACTGCTAATGGCAAAAATTTCGGCTTGAAATATGGTTGATGTTGTGCCTAGGGCAACCGTTTGCTTTGTTCTAGGACCAAACACTCCTGCTCCCGTGCCCATATTGCGGTTCAAGAACCATCTGTGTAAAAGATGCTGACGTTATGTGGCAGTGACCGTATGTAGTTTTTAATACGATCTCTGGCCAATATCTTGACATCAAAATGCCTGTCTAAATCTATTGTTTTTGGCATACAATCCGAAATATGGTATGTATGCATTTCAGCTTGTAATTCAGAAAGGATTTTAAGGTGTCCGGTTAGATTACCCGGCTTAAACCCTTCTATGAGCTGAAGTCTATGAACGCTCAACACCGCTACAGATTTTACATGTAGGTGCAATGAAGAAAGCTTTAGAAGAATTTCCATTGCTGACGTTGGCGTGGTTTTGAAAGCACCTGTGGCACTAAGACACACAAGCCTTTGTATTTTTGTAAACATATTTTGAGCAGTTATTTGGCGCGTTTTAGGCCACCAAACTAAAGCTGCATATGTTAGAATTGGTTTAATAAGACTTTGGTGCCATCAAAGTATCATTTTTGGGCTAAGACCCCATGTTTTCCCAAACAGGTTTCTGCATGTGAGATATATTTCAGGTGTGAGTTCCAGGTTAGTTTGCTATCCAGAATCACACCCAAATATCTAACCTCTTTTGATATTTGTATTGGATCGCCGTTTAGAACAGGAGAAATGAAATTAAAGTTTCTCCTGTTTGTGAAAACGACAATGCTTGTTTTTCGTGGGTTGATCGACAGTCCCAATCTGTTGCACCACTTTGATACAATATTAAGAGCTGTCTGGGTTTGACCAGCGACAATGGAGTCATGTTTCCCTCTAACCATGACTGCCAAGTTGTCGGCAAAGCCTACAGTGTTGAAGCCGGAATCATTTAGCTTAGTGAGGAGATCATCAGCCACCATTAGCCAAAGCAGCGGAGAGAGCACGCCCCCTCGCGGGCAGCCTCTAGATGCAGTAACAGTCACTGAATAATCACCTAGTGTAGCCGTTATCTTCCGACTCTGTAGCATCTTGATAATCCACGCAATGATAAGCGGGTTTATACTTTTCTTTGTGGCCATTCAATGATAGCATTGAAGTGGACATTGTCAAAGGCTCCTTGTATGTTCATAAATGTACAAACAAGTGCCTCCTTATAGTTTAGGGTGCTCTCAATTTCTTTCACCATTGCACCTTTCACCACTACGCCGTTTCAGTAGATTTCCCAGTCTGATAGGCGTGCTGGCTAGAGTTGAGAGGGTTTGTTTAAGACATACATGACGGATGTGATAATGCAACATCTTTTCCATTGTTTTTAATAGAAAAGATGTAAGACTTATGGGTCTGTATGATTTGGTTTCATTAGGTTTTTTCCTGGCTTAGGTATAAAAACAACTTTGGTTTCTCGCCATATCTGAGGAATGTAAGCAAGGCGAAAGCTTGCTTTGAACAAACGCATGAGATATGGAAGAATGATTGTTAAACCCTTTTGCAGAAATACCGGAAAAATTCCATCACCTCGGAGATTTATACGGACCGAAGGATTCTATAGCCCATCTTGCTTTGTTGGGGGTGAAAATTGTGGTGGCTAAATGATCTACTTTTAGCTACTTTTAGTTGCAGGATCTAGAAGATGTACGTCTTCGTTGGCATTATCTTCCGTGCTTCATTCTATTGACCCCGGAAAGTGGGTTTGAAGTAAAATATCTAGTGTCTCAATGCAGCTGGTGGTATACGTACCACTTGGTTTGCAGATTGAGCCTAGAGGGTTTGTGTGATCAGACGACATCAATTTTTGGAGTCGATCTGCAGCAGACAGATTATCTATCGTATTGCAAAGCTTTTTCCAGCTATTTCTTTTTGATTGTCTGAGTTCTTTATTATAACTGGTTAGAGCTACTCGGTACTCTGTCCAATTATTTGTTGTTTTTGCTCTGTTGAAGAGCTTGCGAACTTTAGTCCTTTTCCTCTCCAAGTTACCATTCAACCAAGGTACATCTCTGCATCTTTTGGATTGAGTTATTGGAGTATTAAGGTTGTATGCTACAGTGATAATTCCTTGTAAATTATTTGCTGCAGAGTCAAGCTCAAATGTAGAGTTGATACTGCCGCAACTATTTACATTATCATGAAGATATGTTGTGTAAAGTTCCCAGTTGGTTTTTCTTGGGTTTCTAAAGTACTGGATGCTCTTTGGGTAGTGTTCTATGTTGAAAAATATATAAGCATGATCAGACATAGAAGCTTCCTTCGAAACAGTTCTTAATATGGTTAGTAGCGTTTATGTTAGTTAAAGTAAGGTCAAGGACCTCGCCTCTGATTGCATTTCTAAGGGTAGGTTCACTACCTTTGTTTGCAATAAACATATTGTTTGTATACAAAAATTGAAGCAGACGCTCGCCTTTTGTGTTAATGTTGCTACTTCCCCACACGGTGTGATGAGCGTTAGCATCACACGCTATTATGAGGTTATAATGGTTATTGTTGCAACACGTGATGAGTTTCTCTACCACTTCTGGTGGTGTCTCGTCCTCAACCCCCGGGACGTATGCAGAAGCTAAAACGAATTTACGAAATCCACCTTGAGGAAGATGAATTTCTATCTGGACCGTTGTAAGATCTCTACAGATAAATTCATTCAATGGAAATATTTTCAGAAGAGAATCGCGATTCGCGGTCTTTCCACATCTGAGAAATAGATCAGTTTTGTATTTTTGTTTGACAATAGACCTTTAATTCTTTTACTGTCTGCCCACGGTTCCTGCATAAACGCAATATCGTGAGCATCCTGTTCAATTAATCGGTTCAAATTAACTGAGGCCATTTCTGATCTGTGCAGATTAATCTGAACGCAACTTAATTTAGGTACTAGAGATTTTTGTCTATATCGTACAGGTCTTTTGTCTGACTTAGAGTAAGCTGGTGAATCAGATATTACCCTAGAGTCAGACATGGTGTGTGTACTATCCGAATTAGGATAAGCTGATAAATCAGGCATGATCCTAGAGTCAGACATGGCATGTGTGCTGTCTGGTTTAGAATAAGCTGATAAATCAGGCATGATCCTAGAGTAGGACATGGTGCACAGTTTTGTTGTTAGTTTATGTGATGCGTTTGGAGAAGCATCGCTCTCATCTAAAACTTTATAGTTTTCCATACAATATTTATGGAGAAAGTAGGGAGGTACATTGGTCAACCACAACAGAGCCCTGTGCTGTGGTAAGGCTATTGAAACTGGAGGACGCCCAGCATCCAGAGTTCCGTACTAATAATGAAGCACCCCCTTGACCATGCTAAGCTTTCGGCGTTCGTGTCTCACCTTAGCTTTGGGTTTTGGACTTGATCTTGGCTTCGATTCTCACCGAGGACCTAACGGCATGGGTGACCCTACCGTTGTAGCTCCTAAGATCACTGAGTCTACTGAGCCCCATCACTGCGTCAAAGTGCCAAGTCCATTAGATGGGGAAATAAAGCTTATTATTAGTTGATTTTAAAAAAAATTAATAACACACTTTTATCTACATTGAACAAGTTTGATCATGTTTTCAACCTGGACGAGTTTTTATTTGGTTCTGTTAAAGTACTTTTTATAGAGAAAATTCACGATACGATCGTTGTAGTCAGACATATCGGTTTCAAATCCGTTTAAAAAATGTTTCATTGATTTTCCACTAAATCTATGCCGGAGGTAGATGCAGCATTACCAGCATATTTACCACACATTAAACTGTAGTGATTTTGTAGTTATTTTGGATTGTAACATATCTTCGGACATATCTTTTGGATTGGACATATCTACGCTCCTTTTTATCAATTGCATTCTGCATTGGTCACCTAGTATTATATTGTGGATCAATACCATCCTCTTCGTCATCCACTTCCATTGAAATTTCGTTATCCGACGGCAAAGTATAATTTTCTGTCAACATAATATTATGGATGATTATTTATACTGCCGGATCGTTGAAGAGTATACTTTAACATTCTTTGACGAGAGAGAAATCGAAAACGACTTTTTAGAATATGCATTTTGTATAAAACTTAAAATTATGTATCGTAAAGAAACACAAAGTTACATAAAACTGACAGTAATTGAATTCTTTAAATGTCAAGCAGTCATTCTATGAAAATTGATTTGACTCACTTTTTGAACTCTGATCTATGATGCCAAAGCAGGTTCAAAGAAATACAATATAACAGAGAAGTTGCCCCAGGAATCTGTCTTTAGACCACTGTTATGGAATATATACGATGGTGTTCTCAGAGTACGTGTTCCTAAACAAACAACGACTATCGGCTAGAAGATAACATTACCATATAGTTGTTGTTGTTGAGCCAAAAACCTCACGAATATTATAATTAACTGTATCCAGACCATAACCAGCACTAGAACATGGTTGAACAATACAGGAATAGAGTTAGCTGACCCAAAAACAAAATCGTACTAATGAGTAGCAGAAAAGTTGTGGAAAGTATCGATATCCAGGTTGGTGGACAGATCATAACATTTGGTCAACATCAGAGGTATCTTGGAATCTATCTACCACAGACTCAACTACCAAAAAATCAATTTCAAAGATCACCTGATGTACGAGGGTAACAAAACCCAATGAGTGGAGTTGCTCTCGCAAGGTTCATGCTAATCATTGGCGGCTATAAACAACCGATCAGGAAGCTTCTCGGTAGTGTTAGCATATCACTAAATTGATGTATGCAGCACCCATATGGGCCTCAATGGTAAAAACGCCATCTTATGTTAGAACTATCAAAATGGCCTACAGACTGACATCGTTGCGCATATGCTGCGGTTTCCGCGCTGTGTCTGATATGGCCGTAAATATTATTGCGAGTAGGATGCCGATCGATATTGCAGCAAAAGGTTGTGCATAAAGCAACATAAAATGATAGTGACCAACGAACACAAGAGACTTCATCAAAGATCTCTGACGTAAAAGCACGGATAACAATTAAGCACATTGACTCAGGCTATGGATATTACTACAAGTTATACAAGTATACGCACGTAACGGACCTACATGGAGCAAACACACAGAGAATTAATAAACAGCATATGAGAGAATCAATCACTTCACATAGCCTCATTCAATTTATTCTGAGCTCAAAAGACAACTAGGACATAGCGAATGAGATCATCACAAGTATGATGAAACGGTTGAGACAACACGAACGAAGAGTACCCATGCTCAACACTACGCAGCAAAACCACGACAAAACAACATTATAATACACGAAAGAGTACTAAACTCAACCCTTGCCCTGCGAAAAGGAATGCCTTAATTGGTGGTACCGAAGGAATATACAACAGGACCATGAGTAAGGGATAGTTTTAGCCAGTATAACACACATATACACACACACATGCTCATACCCATACACACAAACACACACGAATAAGTTCCAAAACCAAATGATCGAAATTTGTAGTTTTTGTATTACACCAACACAGAATTATGAATAAAATCGATAAATAAAAATTTCTCCGGAGCGACTTGAGTGAAACATAAATTTTTTTTTTTTTAATTTTTAACTGTAAAATTCAAATTCACTCAAAATATTTTTAATAAATCAATTTTATTTAAAATAATCTTTACTGTATGTTTCAAAATTCAAAATTTCGTACAATTGTACAATCGTACAATTGTACGAAAATACCTGTCGATGAAATTTTAAATTTCGAAACATGTAGTAAAGTACATGTTTCGAAGTAAGTAAGTTCACAAGTAAGTTCAAAATAATTTTCATTCTTATAAAATTTACTCTTTTTAGAGAAAATATGACATACTGTTCAAAACATTTATTATTTTTCATTTGGCGTGATGGAATAATAGTATATTCTTCAACGATGCCGAAAACAACATATTTTGAAACGAGACTTCTACTACTTTTTTAAAAATTATTATTAATTATTAATCATTTTCATTTATAATAAATAACGTACAATTCACATTTCAAAACATACACTGTTACAAATTAAAATTTTCAAATGATATTTATATTTCTGCTATAAAAAAATAGATGACTCAACATGATATGAATAAATTATCCAATTTCTATGTCATAAAAAAAACCGTCTTTAGTTACAAGCCTGATTGTTTAAAAAAAAAAGTCGTGATCTTTATACATATGTATATGTACATTAACATTAGAGTTATTCATGCTGTTATATTTTTATTCTATTTACACTACAAAATCCTACATTTTCATTCTATTTGCTCTATAAAGTCCTTAAAATCAATAAATAACACATCTTTGAAGGTTCATTGTTTTTTGAATTTCGCGAATAGTACGCTTATATAACTAAAGACGTTTTGGTCATAAACAAAATCAAATTTTAAAATTTTATTATTATTTCTAAAATAAAAATCAGTTTTGATTTAGTTTTTGAATAGGGATGACGTTACGTTAATTTTTGATATTTTTAAATACAACCTAAATTATTTTACGTAAAATAAATATTTTTTTTCGTTTTTGTTAAATACAATACAACATAAATAATTTTTTTAAAAAATATCTTAACACTAATTGTTTGTTATCATACTATATAAAAAGAATATATGAATATTATATATTTAACTATTATTATTTTTACATTTTTAATGTATATTGTCCGTAAATAATTCAAAAATAAATTAATGTCATCTACCTAAGAGAGATAAATTAACACTAACAAAATTATTTCATTCAATCAATTGATTCACTTAACGGGTGCTCTAGGATGGTTTATTCTAGTTTAGAAATTGGAAAATAGATGGCTTTTAAAAAATTACTTTCGTCACTATAGTTACGAAAGTTATTTGTATAAGTTTTTTTATCACTGGTGACGAAAAAGAAATTTTCGATGCCATGAACAAACATCGAAAGTAGATTTTTTATGTTGGGTAGTAGAAAAAATTATTATACCGTTTTTCGTGACGCAAAATCATTTGTTTTTTCTTTAAATAGATGTTTCACATCAAAAAGCTCGTTAGAACAAAATCTAGTTGATACTTCATTGCTACAACATCGAATTAATTAACGATTGCCCGTTATCTATAACCAAGAAAACTAGCCATTAAATCCAAATGCTATGGTTTTAATACAACTTTTTTAAGGCTTTTTCATTTACGTAGTAGATCCTTCTCGTTATTTGTTTTTATATTTCTAAATTTTCTAGAAACTTGAGAAGTTCGGTAAATGATACAAACTAAGTCGATATTAGAATATAATGAAAAATAAACTAAGTACATATTATATAATGACATTGAATTCAATACACAAAAGTATAATATTCCTACAACAATTTCTCGTTCAGATTTATAAAGTTTAATGTTTCTTTTGTATAACAATTTTTAAGTTTTAAAGGAATTAGAAATCGTTACAACTTGAAGCACATAAAAAAGTTTGGTTTGAATTGAAAGCATTTTTGTTTTCTATAATATTATTCGACCAACTTCATAAAAAGTTCATCGAAAAGTCTAAATAGTTGACATTTAGATACAATACTTAAAAGTTACAATGTAAATGAAAATTTTGTTAAAATTAAATCGGAAAACTTATGAAACACAACAATGGATTTATATTTGGGAAAATAAGAGTCTATAATGGTTTGAGAAGTTTTTGGGTTTTATTCGAAATGTTTGATCTATTTTAAAAATTGAAACAAGCAAGGCATTTAATGTCGATCAACATCGTATTTATGTACTACAAAAATGTTGCTTTACATTTCATTAGTCACTATACAACAAAAGTGTTGTATAGTGACTAATGAGTCAAAAAATCAATCTAAATATACGGGTTAAATAATGTATCCATTTCAATTATTTTTTTTTTTTTTTTAATAAAATGTGTTGTGTAATAGGGTTTAGAATATGTGTCACAACAACACATAAATACCTTTTAAGATCTAGGTCTAGACCTGGGTCCCACAACAACTGGCGTTCTGAGGTGTAGATTAACGCTTTTTTTAAACATCTGCGGGTTGAAGCCACCTGAGACTAAGTGTTCCGGCAAACTATTCCATTTGTACGCAGTTCGGACAAAGAAGTCTCTCTGCGATCTGCCAGTATGACAGCGCGGGATCTTTACCGTTTCACTGGTTGCGGCAGCCGATTGCCGAGTGGAACGGGGGTAAGAATAAGTTTGAGGCATGATGCCGCTGATTTCATCTGAGCACTGCTGATGACGATATTTGTAAAAAACAACGAGGTCAGCAACAGTGCGACGATGTTGTAGGGAATCAAGTTTTGATGTCAAAGTTCGATCACCTACAATTCGTATAGCTCGCTTTTGAACAGAGTCCAAGAGGGCCAAGATGGAAACAGAGGCAGCACCCCAAACTTGACAGCAGTACTCCATACAGGGACGAATATAGGACTTATAAACATGGAGCAATTGGTATGGAGTGAAACATTTTTTGCATCTATTTAGGAGGCCGAGTTTTTTAGACGCGCTTTTTGCCATCGCCATTACATGATCGTTCCAGAGTAGGTCATTTGAAACTGTGACACCCAATAAACGAATGTTTTTACATTCACCTATTGGTTCATCACACATACTAAATAAAATATCTTTGGGGAACTCGGTCTTTAATCTGGAAACAATCAACAGCTGTGTTTTGGTGGAGTTGAAATTGACAAGGTTTTGGTCACCCCAGTCGGCGACTTTATTCAGGTCTTTGTTCACGTTTATGGCAGCGTCTCTCCGGGCAGAATTAATTCGTTCGTGCATTTTACCTTTTGAAGGAAGGGGCTCGAACGACTTGTGCAGAGTACTATCATCTGCAAAACTATTTATTGGGTTGCTGGTGATTTTCAACAATTCGTTGATATAAATCAAAAATAGGGTTGGGGACAATACTGAGCCTTGGGGTACACCAGCGTTAATTAGTTTAGACTCAGAAGAATATCCGTCTAAGGTTACCGAAATGTATCGGTCGGATAGAAAATTTTGAATCAGCCTCACAACATTGGGATGAAAACCGTACGCAACGAGCTTGTTGATTAAGTTGGCATGCCAGACTCGATCGAATGCCTTGGAGATGTCTAAAGCGATAACGTATGTTTCACCACCTTTATCAAGTATGCTGTTCCAACAATGCGCTACATAGTTTAATAGATCGGTAGTTGATCTTTTGTTTCGAAAACCGTATTGGCTGTCGGATATTAAATGATTTTCTTCCAGAAATTTTGAAATATGTGTATTAATATAATGCTCATAGACTTTGGATAGGACCGATAGTAAAGCTATTGTCCTATAATTTGAGATATCGGATTTTGGTCCCTTTTTAGGGACGGGCTGGACATTTGCCAACTTCCAGCACGAGGGAAATATACCAGATTTGTAGGATTGGTAGAATATTTTAGTTAAAGTTGGTGCAAGTTCTTTGGAAAAGGTTTTTAAAATAATGGGTGGAAAATTGTCCATTCCTGATGCTTTGTTGATGTTTAACCCCTTTAAAAGTTTAGCGACTATTTTGGGTTTGAAGTGAAGTTCATTCATATTAACTCCTGAAGACTGGATTTGGGGTATTTCTTTAGGAGTTTCCAAAACAGTGGAGTTCAGAGCAAAGCGTTCAGCGAACAAGTTAGCTTTTCTTGCGGGATCATTGACGATTAAATCACCATCAATAATAGGGGGAATAGAAAATATTATACCAGAATTTAAAGAATTAATTTAATTAATTAATTAATCACTGTAGAAACTCTTGTCAGAAACAGACATAGACGTAAGTTTTTAGGCTTTCGCTCTGTCAATTTCGGACTTTTCGTTTGAGATAATCTGATTAGATATTTTGTTGGCCTTTAGATATTGGGATCGATTAGTGGGAGTTTTGTTATGAATCCAAATATTAAATGATCTACGTTTGTTTCTAAGTGCCGTTTTGGCAGCTTTCGAATACAAGTATTTTTGTTTGGGTTTTACTATGGAGAAAGGGACAAATTTATTGATAGCAAATTGGATGGTTTCTGTAAAGTTTTGAGCAGAAACATTTACATTGTCAGTGTAAAAACAATGACGGTCGAAAGGGAAACCATGGAAAAAAATTTGAAGACCACTCTTATCCATTTTTGAGTAATGAAATATTTTACGGGGTTTGGGAGCTGTAGTTTTAAGTAAATCAGTTTTGATAACTGATGAGATTAAATAATGATCAGAATTTCCAATACTACCTTTCGCAACATCATGGTTAGCGTTCAATCCGCAGATGTTTTGAACATGTATTTTAAAATTTTTTATTGATTCATATATGTTTTGTCCCTGCAAATTCCGTGGACATGCCGCTTTATGGGCGGGTGGATTGCGCAAATTTGCTTTACCACTTGCAGACTTATTTTTTTTCGGTTGTACTGCCATATATATATATATATATATATATATATATATATATATATATATATATATATATATATATATATATATATATATATATATATATATATATATATATATATATATATATATATATATATATATATATATCAAAATGTTTATTTTACTTTTTTGTGTTTTATTTTAAAATGCATAACTAAGTAAAAAAATCCTATCATACTACAAAATATGACATATGCCAATATTTCATGATAAGATGAAGAAATAATAACAAAATAATAAGTGAAAAACAAATTGTGAGAAATTTGCAGAAAACAAAACAAAACTAAATGCCAATAATCCAGCTGATGCAGCGCACCGCCCACCACCTTAATCGAGGCACAAAGCCCACACATAACTACGTGTTGGTTTGATTCCTCGGAAGAGCTAATGAGCGGTACCGCTACGGAACGCTGCCCAGCTAAGACTGGAAGTGCTGCCGCTGACTAATTAAAGTTCGTCCGCCAGCACCCTAAGATATCATCTTGGCTAATGACATCTCCTGCCATTGCCAGTGGTATGTGATATCTCACGCTAACTCATATGTCAATGGCAGGGACTGGAGTACGCATTCAATATGCATTCAATATTGGGCCCACTCTAAGTGGAAATTATGTTAAAGGAAATCATTATGAATTTCGTTTTCCAAATAATATCTAGCTCATATCTTTATTTCTATAAAACTTAAATAGTAATTAGATTTTCAAATCGAAATCCTTTGAGTAGGAAATAAATAGGAAATATCAGAACACTGATTTCTTTAAGAGTTGAACGTTTAAGCAAATAAGTATAACTTATATATAAAAGGATAAAAAGACCAGATATAACATCTTATATTAAAAGAAAATGTAATGTGACACCGGAAGTCTAATATGATATATAATTTTATTATGAAAATAATTTTTCTCCAATTCATTTGTCAAGATTTTTATTTATTCATTTTTACGAGTATGTTGGTCAGGATATACTCGTACAACAATAGAAATTATATTTGTCATTTATATCGGAGATTTTTCTGATTTATGTAGAAAACACAGTTATATATTGCGGTGGTACTGCCATAGCATTTTTTTAATCATCTATTTAATTAAAGAAATTTTTGCGGTAAATAATTATGAAGTCGACTATCTTTTGAGCATACCGGGTAATGATCAATTAGAGGATGTACATCATGTAACGCAATCGTACCCCAAACTATTTTTTGGATTACTATACCAAAAACTGCAAGTTATTTCCCGTCGATACTAATAAATAATTGCAAGCCTCAATTATTATTAAATAGTCGTTATTGCTACTCATTTTCCTTTTCACTTTACTACATACATTATGGATTTCAGGAATTAAGATTTATTGCCACTTTATTAAATTTTAACCCGGATCTATATCACCTTCCTAAATAAGGTATGTATATAATTTGTGAAAACAAGATTCTAAAGTAAATACTATGGTAAAAAAAATTTCCCTAAGTAAAATTTTTTACCATATATGATATAACACAAAACAAATATCAACATTTCATCTTAATTTTGTATTTTTGAAATTATTAAACATCTGTCCACGTTAGCTCACGTACATGGATAAGTTTAATAGCCTTCAGATGTTTAATCTTCTTATTTTGGTTCTATTTTCTTTCTAAACATATTTTAGCTTAAAACAAAATGATAGATGATCCTAAAAATCTTACCCTTTTGCGATATAAATAACGGTTTTGGCTTAAAGAATTTTTTCCTATATTATAGAAACAAAAATATGGAGTTTACGAAAAAAAATTACCAAAGTGAAAATCGAAAGCAACAAATAGAAAGAAAAACAAAAAAAAAAATATGTATGTATGTATATAGGAAAACTTTTGGTTCTTGAAGTAAAAGCGTGAAGTGATGAAGATACGAATAAAAATATATGAACGAAAGAAATCGATCAATTTATTATTTTTGATGTGAAGAATGTGTTCTTGACGACTGTTTGTGTATCATAGATCTGTGAAGATGAATTACAATTAATATTTATTTATTTTTCTCGTGGCGTTGGAGAAAAGTCTAATATATTGTGGACATCAAATCAACTTTAATGCTAGAAAGCTAAAGCACTATAATATACATATATATATATATATATATATATATATATATATATATATATATATATATATATATATATATATATTAGGGTGTCCCAGAAAAATTAAAATTGTTTTTTTTAAACGCATACCCTTTAATTTTTTTTCTTTTATGTCAAAACAACTGTAAAAAAAATTTCATGCAATTTAAATAACAGTAACCCGTGCCGACTTGGACCTAAACATCTCAATACTTGATTGTAAACTTTAGCGCGCATATCTGTTTTGATGTGCTTATAATTTCTAAATGACTTGTCGGTTTTACGAATTTTTCTTGAAAAATAAATATGTCCGTCGAACTAGGTAGTTCTAAACAAAAAATATACATGAAAGGTAATCCAAAACTTCCTTCAAATGGACAAGCTCTCGTATAGTATTGTTGTATAATATTTTTTTTTTTAATATAATACATTTCATACGAAAACAAAGAACAATTTTTGTGCCAAAAATGAATAATTCTATAGACACGCTTGGAATGTTATTTTAGACTGAAAACTCAAGACAAAGTGTAAATTCTCTGCTGTGATACTATAACTGCTTTGAATACACATCGTATGTGTGCGCGTTGAAAAAAATCAATATAGAAAAACTTATTTTCGCTTGCAACCATCACATGTACGAGCTGGTGTTAAAAAGTCTCCTTGAAGTGAAAATAAAACAAGTGCCTATAATAAGTCCGGACATTCCACTTTTTCAACAAATTAGAGATCATTGGCAAAAAGTTGATCATCATAAAATAGAATGCTATAGAGAAAAGGTGGAATGGTGCCTGTTTCCAAAATTGATAAATTGAAAGTAGATTAAATAATAATAAAAATAATAATTAAAAAGGAGATATCAATGCTTAGAGCATTCGTTCAGATACAGCTGAAAGAGCGGTCTAATTAATGCAGGACTTTCATTGTTTAATGACAATTGAGGCAAAATTTGTTATGTTGCGTACAAAAGCACAAGATGTTATATCCGGACTGTAAACAGCAAACATTGAAAAGAAAATATACTTAGTAATAGTTGTTGTAATGAAAAATAATATTAAAATATGGAGGGACTGAAATCTCAAGCTCTGAGATATCAAGACTTCGGTCTGGATTAAGGATTTTGATATAGTTTTCGGCAAAAAACTTTTATGAGGACATTGCTTTAAATTTTAGGCAGCGATGTATATCAAACATAAAACTCTTTGTTATAGCATAAATATTTTTTTATTTCTGTTTAGAAATTTATAATTTATTAAACTAACAAGAAATATTAATAAGTGCCGGAAAATTATAACAGATCATATATTAATATAACTTAGTGAAAAGACGAAACACCCAGCAAACTACTCAAAAACCTCTCCATTTAGCGTTTCAAGAAAATATTACTAAACCAAATATTCATGGTTCTTTCAAAATTCAAAAAATATTCTAAAAATTAAAATAAAATAAAAAATTTAAACTTTTTTTTAAAGTTCTAAAAACATTCCAAAAGTTATTACAAAATCAAAGATTTAAACTTTTTTCAGAAATTCAAAAATTTTTAAAATATTCCAAAAATTATGACAAAATCAAAAATTTCCATGTCCAATTTCATGTTCGATAACATTTCATGTCAAACAAATAATTAATTTCATATTGTTCCAAAAAATTAAGTAAAATGAAAATCATTCTTTTGACACACTTGACAACATTTTTTTGACAAACTTATAACGCAATAATCTAGATTTTGGTTTCACATACCAATACCGACCATCAAAATTTCTCCAAATTCAATGTTCCTATTCGCAATCACTTAAAATGAACGTTTTTAAGCAAAAAATAGGCATATTTCCTTGTTTTAACATACTTGACGATTTTTTTTTGACACACTTCCCGTACAGTTATCGAACACATCGTCCTTTTGGCTCTTACAATTGAGTAATCCTATTTTTAGAAAAAAAAATTTTTGAGATCCCTTCCAGCGGTTTTCTAGATTTCGTCGGTTGTGACGGCAGACAGACATACAGTTTTTTTTAGAATCAGTAAGTCCTAAAACGTCGATAAATGGGGTAAGAATTTCATTTTTGGCTCGAGAGTGTAATACTTAGGACTTTCAGACCGAAGTAATATCTTTTTCTAATTCATTGGCGTTTTATTTAATGAGAGTAAAATAATTTCTCATATAATTGCACAGTAATCGCAGTAAAAGCTCGTATGTTAAAGTTCAACTTCAAGTCGGCACGGGTTATCGTCATCCAATCGCAGTAAAACTTTTAATTTAAGTTTTTAAGGTTAATTGGAAAAAATTTAGCGGGTATGCGTATAAAATTTTGCAAAAAAATTTTTTTCCTCTATGTCTTGGGACACCCTAATATATATATATATATATATATATATATATATATATATATATATATATATATATATATATATATATATATATATATATATAAATATATATATTTTTTTTTTTTTTTTTAATAAGAAGTGTTGTGTAGTAGGAATTACAAAATGTGTCACAACAACACATAGATACCTTTTAAGACTTAGGTCCCACAACAACATGCGTCTTGAGGTATAGGTGGACGCTTTTTTTAAATCTTTGTGGATTGAAAGCACTCGAGACTATTGATTCGGGCAAAGCATTCCATGTGTACGATGTACGCACAAAGAAATCCCTTTGCATTCTATTACTATGACAGTGAGTAATCTCGACAGTTCGACCGCCCGCACACACCGATTGACGAGTAAAACGGGGAAAAACATATGTCTGAGGCATTATGGACCTGATTTCATCCGAGCACTGCTGGTGACGATATTTATAAAAAACAACGAGATCAGCAACAGTGCGACGATGTTGCAGGGAATCAAGACCTAATGTTAAATCTCGATCACCAACAATTCGTATAGCTCGCTTTTGAACAGAGTCCAAAAGAGCCAGGATAGTAACAGATGCAGTGCCCCAAACTTGACAACAATACTCCATACAGGGACGAATATAGGACTTATAAATGTGGAGTAATTTATGCGAAGTAAAATATTTTTTACATCTATTGAGGAGGCCGAGTTTTCTTGACGCGCTCTTTGCCATGGCCATTATATGATCGTTCCAGAGTAAGTCATTGGATATTGTGACTCCCAATAAACGAATGCTTTCACATTCGCGTATTTGGGCGTCACACATATTAATTGAAATATCGTTGGGAAACTCGGTCTTTGATCTGGAAACAATCAATAGCTGTGTTTTGGTGGAATTAAAATTGACCAAATTTTTGTCACCCCAATCGGCGACTTTTTTTAGGTCCTCGTTTACATTTATGGCAGCGTCTCTCCGGACGGGATTTATTCGTTCATGCATTTTACCCTTTGAAGATAGGGGGACGAATGACTTGTGCAGTGTACTATCATCGGCAAAACTATTTATTGGGTTACTGGTGATTTGTAACAGTTCGTTGATATAAATTAAAAATAAAGTGGGAGATAAAACTTAGCCTTGGGGTACACCAGCGTTAATTAATTTGGACTCAGAAGAAAAGCCATCTATAGATACCGAGATGTATCGGTTAGACAGAAAATTTTGAATCAACTTCACGACTGCGGGATGAAAACCGTACGCAACGAGCTTGTTGATCAAGTTGGCATGCCAAATTCGATCAAATGCTTTTGAGATGTCTAATGCGATCACGTACGTTTCACCACCTTTCTCAAGTATGCTATTCCAAATGTGCCACATAGTTCAATAGATCGGTTGTTGATTAAAACCGTATTGGCTGTCAGATATCAAATGGTTGTCTTCCAAAAATTTAGATATGTGTGAATTAATATAGTGCTCGTATATTTTAGACATGACTGGGAGTAAGGATATTGGTCTATAATTTGAAATATCACATTTCGTTCCTTTTTTTGGGACAGGCTGGACATTGGCCAACTTCCAGCAGGATGGATAGATACCAGATTTATAGGATTTATAAAATATTTTGGTGAGGGTTGGTGCAAGTTCTTTTGAAAATGTTTTTAGAATAACAGGAGGAATGTTGTCCAGACCAGAAGCATTGTTGTTGTTTAACCCCCTTAAAAGTTTTTCGACAATTATGGGTTTGAAATGTAATTGTTTCATATTAACTCCTGAAGACTGGATTTGGGGAAATATTAAATAATCTACGTTTGTTTCTAAGAGCCAATTTGGCTGCTTTCGAAAACAAATATTTTTGTTGGGGTTTCATTATTGAAAAGGGAACGAATTTGTTAATACCGAATTGAATATATATATATATATATATATATATATATATATATATATATATATATATATATATATATATATATATATATACATATAAATATATATATATATATATATATATATATATATATATATATATATATATATATATATATATATATATATATATATATATATATATATATATATATATATATATATATATATATATATATATATATATATATATATATATATATATATATATATATATATATATATATATATATATATATATATATATATATATATATATATATATATATATATATATATATATATATATATATATATATATATATATATATATATATGTATATATATATATATATATATATATATATATATATATATATATATATATATATATATATCAGGCACGAAGCTTGAGTTTTTAATATATTTTTAGTTTTATTCTCTTTTCTAAATAGTCCAGTAACTTTGTCGCCTAAGAGTATGAGGTAGTATGCGTCAAAGCCGGTAGTTCTGATTTTTTGCTGACTTGTTTATGATTTTGGTCTAATGAATAATCAAAGTTTGTGACCTCGAGCGCCGAATATTAATATTAGAATAGCACGGTTTTGATAAAATACGAATTTCCATCTTTTTTTTTATTCAAAGTGTGGTATGTTTTATGTTAATTATAATAAATTATAAACTAACGTCTCTGAATATCCGAAAAAACCATGCCCCAACTAGGGAATAGGATTAAGTTTGAATAAATTAAGCTTCCTTAAGAAATTTATGGACGTTAACTTTAAAATTTTGAGGATTAAATCTATCAAGGAAAACCCATGTAGGTAAGACATTCCATAGGTGAAAAACACTGTTGAAAAAATAACGCTGAGCAGCAACAGCTCTGCACCTTTTAATATAAAGTGTAAAAGGATGGGCTACAACATTTGCTCTGGTGTAACGCGATAGGTTTGCTAGTTCAGGTAAAATTGATTTGATCTCAGTGGAATTGTTCATCCTTTTGTTCATCCATAATGTATTTCTAGAAAATGATCGGATCTTTTGTGCTGCAAGGAATCAAGCTCATTAGTAAGAATTGAGTTACTAATCCTCGGTCCTCTACTTTTCTTAATATATTGTTACGTTTTTCTAGCCTTACTTCCTTCGAATTGGCCTAACTCACAATTCGATAAACGCAATCCCCAATCTCTTCCTGAGTTCGATCACTGATTAGTAAGCACAAACACCAGGTTTTATTAAGTCTTCAACTCCTTGATTGTTCCACAACAACAGGAAAACAATACAGCAAACAATATTCCTAACTAGAATATTCTTCCAACAGCTTCGAAACTACAACGGTTTATTGTAGAAATTTCCAGTTCACAACGTTCAAAATAATACACAAAATATTTCTACTCAATAAAACTTATAACTTTATTACACTTATAACTTTACACAAAAACTAATTTTAAATATCACTTTTATAATTTTAACTTCACTGTCACACGTTTTAAATAAAACTAATTTTACGTTTAATTTCACTTTACTGTCGCAGGTCTAAAATAAAACTAATTAAAAACTACAAAAGGTATTTTTCTTATATACCTTCTGCAATACTTCTAGATAATTCGACATCACTTTCCAGAAACCTTGAGAAAACATTAGAATACTCGATTATTTTACGTTATGTTGATTTGATTCATAAAATCGTTTATGTTGACCCCATTTCTAAGAAGAGACAACAACAACAATATTCATTTCATTAACTTGTTTGTTGATTTTATTTTCCTGGAAGTGACCGTAATCGTCTAGATTTTTCTGAATCGTAACATTACCCTCCACTTAAGCCTGTTCGTCCCGAACAGGATCTAGATCTCTCCTCCAATTGTTTAATCCAAACATTTTTTTCTTCTTTTTTTTTTCTATTGCCCAGGCGGTTTAGAATTGCTTCTGGTCCCTTTCTAAGTCCTTGGCCATTACTTTGTTCTATGTCCGCCCACCGTGATAAGTATGGATTCTCATTATCTCTAAAGTCCTCCTTATCTTTTCCCTTTGAGTGTTTCACATTGCCATGTCTCCGAACCATTCTCATTTTAAGCTGCGATTCGTCCCCGTTTGCAGCTATTTGAACCACCTCTTTTACATCGCTCACTTCGTTATGGACTTGGACCTGTTTCCTTTTTAACTTTCGGCGTTTGTTTAAACGTCTGCGTCGGTTGACGTTTCTCTCCCTCATCTGTATGGGTGGTGCTGGATTTTCTTCTTCACTGCGTAGTTCCTCATCGCTGCCAATATTTGTTGACTCTGCCTCATTCACAAGTAGTGGCATCTCAACATTATTAACCTTTAGGATTCCACATCCAAAATCGAAGACTAATCCCTTCGTCTTCATGAAGTCCATCCCCAAAATGACTTCATCCATAATGTCTGCCACTAGCACCTCTTGTTGGTAGCAGTTATTTCCCAATTTTATTTCAGCGATTCTTTTACCTTCTATTTCAGCGCATTCTCCAGTTACTGTTTGGAGTTTCAATCCATCTGATGGTTCCAAAACACCGTCAATTAAACCTTTGCGAACGAATGTTCGAGCTGAACCTGTATCCAGTGTCATGAAGCAACCTTTACCTTCAAGTTGTCCGTTGATACCCAAGCTTTCACCATTTACCGCAATTCTTGAAATTGGAATGTAGGCTGCATTCTCCTCACTTTTTGGCTTCCGTTGAATAGGAGATGAAGATCTATCACGCTTCCTGTTCCAGCAGTCCTGTGAGATATGGCCCGATTTCCTACATATCCAGCACAGGAGTTTTCTACTGCTGTTCCTGAACCCTACGTGCTCCATTTCTTCGGCTCCTCTATTCTTCACAGAAGACGACAATCTGTCTGCTTCCCCGTTTTTCTTGCACTCCCGTGCCATGTGACCCTCTTCATCACATACCCAGCATCTGATGTCGCTTCTATCTCTGTGTGCCAAAACTTCCCCTTTGATGTTCCCCTCTACATTCCTTTTTCTGCATCCACCAGATGGCATACACAACCTCTGTACCATCTCATATTGCATTGCGTATGCGACAGTTTCATGAAAAGTCGCCTTGGGTGTAGTCATTACTTTGATCCTAATTTCTGGATCTCAGATACCATCTGTAAAAGCCTCAATCTTCATTTTCTCCATAAAATACGGTGGAGTACTCGAGTGTGCCAAATGTACAAGCCGTTCCACTGCCGAAGAATAGTCCTGAAGGCTTTCTCCATTCCGTTGCAAGCGACCCTTTAACTCGATCCTGTATAATTCCTTTTTATGGTCGCTGCCATATTTTCGTTCCAATGCATTCATTACTTCAGCATAACTTTTGCGATCGTTTTCTGGCACTGCCTATTATGCTTCAGCTGCTTCACCCTTTAGAGCTACTATCAATGCAGCTAGACGATTTTCAGCGTTCCAAACGTTTTGATCTGCTGCGGTCTCAAACTGGAACTTAAAGATGTCGAAAGATGTGGTTCCGTCATACGATGGTGGTTTCAATTTAATATTAGCTACTTGCTGCACCACCTGGGAAGTAACTTTAGTCGTCTCAACATCCTGCAACCGTTTTTCGAAATCATCAACTTTGGAAAGTACCTTTTTGTTTTCGTCAAGCACTTTTTGTTCTAATTCTTGGATATCGTTTTGAATCTTCTCGACTTTTCCATCGAATGCCGTTGACATTTGTAGAAGTTTCTCATCCATAATTTGTTTGACTTCATCGCGACTGATAGCAATATTTGTGTTTATTGCTTCTAACTGTTGATTGATGTTACTGATTTCTTCTTTATTTGCAGCCAATGTTGTAGTTATTTCTTCTTTGGTAGCAGCCATTTGTTGATTGATGTTGCAGCTGATTTCTTCCTTAGAAGTAGCCATTTGTTGATTGATGTTGCTGCTTTGTTGATCAAATTTTTGATTCATATTCAAATTCATCTGTTGCATCATAGCCATTAACTGCGTAAAATCACAATTTGCAGGTGGCAATGAGGTTGTTGTTTCCGCAACAGAACTTTTGTCTTCATCAACTGCTACTGAATCAGCATTTGTACTAATCACTCCAAACTGGTAACTTTCCACAACTACTCCACTAGCTTCCATAGCTTCTCGAAGCCGTATCGTCAATTCAGTTTTATTGCCGGTTGTTGCTAATCCACGTTATTCTAGTTCTTTCTTTAAATCAAGAACCTTCAAATCACTTAATAAAACCATTATTAACAGCTAACTAATCCGCCGATGTCACCAATGTTACGTTTTTCTAGCCTTACTTCCTTCGAATTGGCCTAACTCACAATTCGATAAACGCAATCCCCAATCTCTTCCTGAGGTCGATCACTGATTAGTAAGCACAAACACCAGGTTTTATTAAGTCTTCAACTCCTTGATTGTTCCACAACAACAGGAAAACAATACAGCAAACAATATTCCTAACTAGAATATTCTTCCAACAGCTTCGAAACTACAACGGTTTATTGTAGAAATTTCCAGTTCACAACGTTCAAAATAATACACAAAATATTTCTACTCAATAAAACTTATAACTTTATTACACTTATAACTTTACACAAAAACTAATTTTAAATATCACTTTTATAATTTTAATTTCACTGTCACACGTTTTAAATAAAACTAATTTTACGTTTAATTTCACTTTACTGTCGCAGGTCTAAAATAAAACTAATTAAAAACTACAAAAGGTATTTTTCTTATATACCTTCTGCAATACTTCTAGATAATTCGACATCACTTTCCAGAAACCTTGAGAAAACATTAGAATACTCGATTATTTTACGTTATGTTGATTTGATTCATAAAATCGTTTATGTTGACCCCATTTCTAAGAAGAGACAACAACAACAATATTCATTTCATTAACTTGTTTGTTGATTTTATTTTCCTGGAAGTGACCGTAATCGTCTAGATTTTTCTGAATCGTAACAATATATTAATGATATTTTTTTTCTTAAAACTCAATGGGAGCATTCAAATGTACGAAGATGATGCAGTGCTTGTTTACGGAACCCACTCATATGAGAACTTAAAACTACTAATGGAACACGACCTAGAAATTCTTGATCAATGATTTACAATGAATAAGCTACAGTTAAACTATACCAAAACTAACTTCATGTGTTTTTATCTTAAAAATATGGGAGAAGCTTCAAATGGTTTCGATAGCATAGTACTGAACAATTTTATTATAAATAAAGTTGATCACACTACCTATCTGGGCTTACATTTACAAGCACAGCTTAATTGGTCCACCCATGTGGACCATATTAAATCTAAGATTATTCCTATTATTGGCGTTTTCAGACGTGTAAACAAATATGTTCCTCAAATTCTGCTAAAAAATTGTATTTTTCATTTATACATTCACATCTAATGTAATTATGTTGTATATGGGGATCAATAAGTGAAACGAGACTGAACGATCTAACAACATTACAGAATAAAGCGTTAAAGGCCCTTCGCGGGCTAAAAACACAAACCCCATCTATATCTCTTTGCTCAAAAGAAATCCTACCTGTAAAAAAACTAATAGATTTTGAATATATACTAATAATTTACAAAATGAAAAATAATATAATTAAATTTAATTTTGATTTAACAACAAACTCGGATGTGAGTAACCGGGCGAGTAGATTCGAGCAAAACTATTGTGTGCTAAATTATAAGCTAAGTATTAGCCAAAACAGTATTCTTTATAGGGGTATTCAACTTTTTAATGAATTACCTGAAAACGTTAAACAAAGTAAGTTGAGTAATTTCAAAACCGAAGTGAAACGAAAACTTTTTTCGGACTATGTTAGTGAATATAACTTAAATCATTAAATCAGAACTTTAACTAAATTTTAGTTTTTATTGATGTTTTGTATTATTTTTTGTGTGGAAATGATTTGAATTTGAAAGTCTTATTTTATATTAATACACATTTATTTATTATGGTTATGAGAAAAAGAAAATTTTATTTTGATAGTTTAAAGTAGTTTTAGTTGTTGTGTTGTTGTAGGATATTTTTTTTTGTTCTATTATAATATGTATTTCTTTTAGGTGTTCATTTTTGTTTCTCTGTTATTTTTTCAATTATCTTCTTACGAAAGATTAGATTACTCTTTATAAAAAATGTTTTCTTTTATAAATTTCTTTATTGTTAAAGATTTTTTTTAGAAAATAAATAGAATAAATTTAAAAAAAAAAACAAAATCAGTTGACAGCTCTACGTTGAACAGAATCAAAACACTTCAAACTTGCTAAAATATACACCAACCCAGATGTAAGGGACGTATATATGAATGAGGGAATACAGGGACGTATAAATGAATTATATATTAAAAAAGCTGTTCGCTATTGAAAAACTTGCGACATTCTCCCGAAAAGCCAAATTATTAATTAACAGTGTTCTTAGCTAGGCTAAAAATATGAGAATTTCATTTCAGAAGTTTAAAAAATTCTTTCTCCACAAGATCTTTGGAGTCAAACTTTAATGGAAACGGATTAGGTGCGGACAACCTTGAAAAATAGCATACCTGTGTTTTACTTGTATTAAATAACAACACTGTTAACAAAACCCCAGTCCACAATCCATAATTGTCGTTAGATCATCGTTTAAGGAATTTATCAAATTTGGCCTACAGTCATTAAGCGCTGATGGTAAATGTATATTACACATTTCATGTGGTGCTGGTGCATGAAGTGTGCTATCATCGGAATAAAACTATGAATAATATTAACAGTTGCATTGCACTTAACAAATCGTTAATGAAAATAAAAAAGCGAGTTGGTGACAAGGGCAACGCCAAAGTTTCACCATAGTTTTCAAGAAATTTATTCCAGACATCAGTGACAACAGAAAGTAAATCTCCCGTCGCGCTTTCTTTACGGAACCCGCATTGCCTTTGATTAAGCAATTTTGAGGACTCTCGTTATATTAAAAAGAAGCTCATTATATTAAAATAAAAATAAATGTGCATGAAATGTGTTTATAAATGTGTATTATTGTATACATACAAATGTGTATTAGTGTATACATTCAAATTAAGCCACTTATTGTTGGGCAGTTAGTAACACAAACATTTCTTAAATATTTATTTAATATTTCTAGAAATTTTTATAAATTGAATAATGAAAATTCATCGTTAAAAATTAAAATATAAAATAGCCATTTTAATAATAATTATATGGATATAACAAAATATTATATATCTAATTGTGCACTCAGTTACCGTAGAAGTTTCTTAGAAACTATTTCTTACGTTGATAAAAATAAGAACAACTTGACAAAATTA
>CAVNZG010000299.1:0-38288 GCA_963693315.1 Diogma glabrata
TTCCTAGATAAACATAAAGAAATTTAAACTTTATGCTTCATATGTGGTCAGATCTGTTAATGTCCTATTGCCTATCAACTTGTCCGTTTATTTCCTCCGTTTATTTCCTCAGAGTCTTAAGGCCGTGAGTCCTCATTCAAAATATTAAATTCACAGGCATAACATAACTTCGATTACAATAGTTGGACTGGTTTTCATTGCACTATAGTAACAGCGATGCAAGAGTTTTTTAATTTGATCTAACTGAGGTTTGTTGCTTTTTTTACCCTTATGCCATCAAACTAATGCGGAATAACAAATCATAGTTCTAGTGATCTCAGTGTAAATCCAAAGTATCAATTTTGGAAAACAACTATATTTTTGGAAATTGCCACAAACAAATCGCTGGCATATAGAGCAATGAAATATCTTGAAAAGTATTTGTTTGGAGATATCAAGCTTCAAAGTTTTTAAATGATTACGAAAATGTGAATTTTGCAAAAAAATTATGAGAATTCCTAGCGCAATGAACATATGATCAATACACTTCTTTATGGTCGAATTAATGCGCAACTATTTAATATTTTTCTAATTATTTCCGATTTTTAAAGAATAAAGAATGCAATAAAGGTATATCTGTGAATTGTGATACCACATTAGTTTTTATTTTAAGATTTTCTTGTTATTGCAATATAAATAGTAAATGTATTTTGTAACATAATGCACATAAAATCAGAAAATTTAAAAATTTTAAGATAATCCATTGTTGCTCTATGCCATTGTTGCTATATGTTTATTTTCATGTGAGGAATTTAGGTTAGATCACTGTCTTAGAATAAACCCAAGTATTCTTAGAAGTGCAATATTAACACCTGTAAGGTAATTAAAGCTGGGCCTTACCTGAAAAATTTCATAAATCGAGAGTTTTTAAAGTAGGTCATCAATCTATGGAGTTTTTTCCAATTTATCATCCGCATATATGCTAACTTACTGATTAATATAAAAATCAAGATGTTCAGAACTGGTACGTAAATATAGAATTTTAAATTGAATATCAGTTGCTTCGTTTATTCAAGACGCATATAGATTTAACAATTCAGTTTGTTAAGTAAAAAAAATATAGTCATATTAATTTTTAAACGCCTAATTGAACATCACCCACATTTTCAAATTGATTATATTCAAATTATTTAGAAACCAAATTTACATGTTCCAAACCATCACCACCAGTTTATTATTATCATTGACATTAAAAATCATTAATTCTTATATTCATATTTCACGAGGTACGCATATATACCATAACCACTATTCTATTTTGAACACAATATTTTTGTGTAGATTTTGAAAATTTTCTAATTCCATAGAATCGAAAATTTGTTCTATGTTTAACCACCAAACAAATAAACTATCAAAATAATTAACAATTATTATTACTATTACAATTATTATTGTTATAATTCACAACGATAATTTTACCACTAACCCAAAAATAGGAAAATTAAATGAAAATTCATATTGTTCGAAAAAAAATTTAAATTAAAATAAATTAATAATATTTCAATTAAAATTTTAGCATTCTAGCTGTCATTATTGTTATTTTTGATTACATTGTAAACTTGATGTTCTAGTGCTAATGTTCTTTAAATTCATGGTAAGGAATTGTGCTAATTTGTAAGGCCATTGGGCTTTATTATAGAAATAGTTATATATACCTACGGCATCTATTATCCAAGGGTTTATTTTAAATTTTTTAAATGATACAGAAATGTACGGACGGATGCACGGACTTCACTAAGGAAAGATCTCTAATATACCCCTAATATAGTTTACATTTACACGACCACGACCATTATGGTCTAAAATCTAAATGTAATTCTCAAAAAAAAATTCAAATAATTTGGTAATAATAATAAAATAAAAAGAAACCTAACTTAATACGTTGAATGCTGATCTTCAATTCTGAACGTTGGTAGTGACTTCCGTCCTGGTATGTCGACTGCAAATTTCCTTACTCTTAAATAAAATTTTCCACAAACAGGAAAATTTGATGCCGGTGAATTACGAACACTTTTATTCTTCCAGCTACACAAAGCGAATAACTCTTCACTAATTTCATATGTTCTTCCTTTTTTTTGTTGTTTTAATTTCCTAAATGAAACCATGAAATATATATTAATATATATTTCCCTTTGTGTGATCTTATAACTTTTAGGATTTTAACACATGGCCAATCAATGTAACGACGACATTTTTGATTTCGACACCACTAATTCGTCAGTACCGCCGAATAACACCAACGAACATTTGATTGAATAAAACAAAAGAAAAATTTTGTTTTTGCAACATTAACTAATTTAACTTTATTATAAACTTTTGTTTTAACAAATCTTGAAATTGTAAAAATTCTGTAATTCTAAAAAATTCTCTTCTTTTCCATTTATAACTCACGGCTGACTAAATTAATTTTTATTTCTTTTATTTGTTTTTTTCTGAAATAGCTCTAAAGTTAGAGTTTAATTTATATTTTTAATTTTAGATCCCGAATCGATATTATAATTGTAAAAATCATGAACTGAGATCAAATCAATAATTACTTTTTAAAATAAATCACGCACTAATATTATTTTGCAAAAACCTCTTATATATAAGTATTTTAATATTAAATTAAATGAAGGAGTAAAAGAGATGACTGTTGAAACATACGTCGTTATTCATATTGCTATTCCAATACATTTACCAATGTATGTTCATGTATTGAAATATTTAATTTCTATTTATAATATTTCGTTTTATTTTAATAAAATGAAAGAACAGAAATTCAAACGTAGCAATACTTTTGTTTCATTTTTTTCTTATTTACACAGAGAAAATAAACAAAATTGGAATTTGTTAGTAAATACAATACAAATATAGAACAAAACTAATATAACCTTGATGCTTCGAAAAAAGGTCAGGTGTGCCGACAATTATTAATGAAAATATTAATGAGACATGTAAAGTAGTCATATTATAAATAAGAAAATGTAAAAGTGTGATGGTTGAGTAGGAATTTAGTTTTTACTGTTAGTAAGCCATCTTTGTCTCACGATGTCAGAGAATGACATAGGGCACTTACGTTTTTCTTGTGAAGTACTAGGTTTTACTGGAAATATGTATATTGGAAATTCTTTATTTAAAAGAAAAAATAATTTAGCTTTAGTTAGTATTGTTAACTCAAATGAAACAGCATTTGATTTGAACGATATCAAACAAATGATTGATACAATTGAAAACTACAATATAACTTCTTATCAAAACAGCATTGAAGATCGTTTTTAACAGTAATTTGATTTATAAAAAAGAAAATTATAATTTAATAATATAATTTCAATTTAATTCAATTTATATTGTTAAAGAGTCTTAAATTCAAACTTGATGTCGAAAATTTGATTCTTGAAGAAAAAATTAGCATTTTAAACTTATGTACCAAAGTAACAATTTGATTTCCTTAAATAGGTTATAAACATTTATAAAGTACTCTATTCAATGCATTCGATGATATTCCACACTGCTAAATATATCTATTCAACCTTTATACAACATAAAAGGGCGAAAAAAATTAATGTTATAAGACCTTATGTAATATGATTTCTTTGCTTATATAAATGTTTTTGATACTATTTAACGCGGTTTTATTAAGTAGTTTGCAGCTTTATAGACTCTTTTAGAGTATTGATAAAAAATTATAGCACAAATTACAGAGGAGTAATAGAGGGAAAACAATAAATAAAAAATTCTGCAAAATGTAACCAGAAACATTTTTATATGATTTTATTTAATTTGTTATTGTTTATCATTTATATGTTTTTTATTCAATTAAAAATGTTTCAAATTTTATTTTTTTCAAATTAAACACTCCCGGGAATTGAACTCGCTTTACTAAAATTGGCGGCCCAGCGTGCTGCTCACTTATCTAATCTTTAATATATAATTACTTCGATAAAACGGTTCGAAACGTGGTTTCTCATTTGTTTTTTAATTTTAAGTTTAACGCTAATATTTGCAATTTAATATAAATTAAATTTAATAAATACAAATATATATGACAATTAAATCAACAGAAATTAATTTCTGTTTTCAATCTGCACTATTATTTTTATACTTCACTAACACCAAATTTTATTTTTCCTCCTTAAACCCTCTTTAAAACACCTTATTGAGAAAATTTTCTATTGATGATTTTTTTTTTGTAGCAGTCTTACACAGGACTTTCGAAAGCTTTTCAAAAAAAAAACAGAGCAACGACAAAACCTCAATAAAACTTCTGATAAGTTGTTGTAACATTCTTATGTTATAACTTTAAAATCTAAACAAAAATGCTACTTGGGAAGGCAATTAAATGATATCTTCTATATTGAAAATGTTAAACATACTGTATCTGATGCAATTACTCATAAAATTCTTACATTATATGATACTTCTCCATTAATATAAAACAGTACCGATTGCTTGAATCAACCAAGGTTTATATCAATGAGTAGGTTCAAGAGGTGCGACACGATAATATAATTGAAAATTTAAAGAGTCCTTGGAGTTGTACAATATTTGTTGTTCCATAAAAGTCTGCAAGGAGACAAAAAGGCAAATTGTTGTAGACTACAGGAAGTTAAATGAAAAAAACTATTAGCGACATATATCCCTTACCAAATATTGGTGAAATTTTAGAACAGCTTGGAAATTTAAAATATTTTGGTAACCTGCAACATTGATCTTAAAAATGAATACCATCAAGTGGCGTTAGATGAAAAGGACAGAGAAAAGACAGCCTTTATTATCAATTTTGGTCATTTCCACAATACATTATTTCCATTCGGCTTAAAAGGTGGTCCTTCAACTTTTGATAATCTTTGAAAAAGTAATCTCAAATGGTGTTTATGCAGTTCTATATTCTCGCTTGCTACAAAATCAACCATATATATGCACGAAGACAAAATCTAAACCTTCAGTCACGGTATTCATAAAGCGTTGGAATGTTTGACTCACTTCGGGATCACTAGTTATATTCGTACTTCGGACTTCTATGAAAACTAATTCACGACTTTTTCTGGCTTGAAAGTTGAACAAGTAACACTTATAAAATGATTAAGTATTAACATGTATATAATAAAACACTTATGTAGACTTAAATTATTTAATTTAAATTATAAATTTTATTTAATTAACACGACGATTTAAGCAACTGATTGATGTTAACAATTAAGTCTTACAGGCTAACTTGTAACAAATGCAGGTATGTGTGGAATAGTGCCGTGATAGAAAATTGTTATACACTTACATATTAAATAATTCTTAAAGGCAAATTAATATATATAATGAATATGTATGTGCATTACAATGAATTTAATCAAATTTAGAAACAGAGTACTGTATAGGGATTATTTGATTTAAATTAGACTGCCATACACCACACCCATACAATACTAATCGATTACACTAAGTCTTCAAGTAAAACTGGATCATAAAATTGAGTGAGTTGAAATGAATAAACTTGATGATAGCCTACGTTTCTATGTGGAACATAAAAGGATAATATATGCCTTTTAAAGAACGGACAACCTATCACATAATTAAATATGACATAAACTAATATTTCATGATAGGATTGAGGAATTCAAAATAAAACTTGAAGGAAGTTATTTTTTTCAAAACTTGTAGGAACATTACTAATATGCTTGTGGCATGTGATTTTAATCATTGGGAAGACACAATGATTAAAATCCAGATAAAGAATTATATGAAATATTCTTCGAGCAAGCCATAGCGTTCCATCATCAAAGAAATATACCATTTCTAAGAGTGAGGGTACAACAATTGACTTTTTTATTTGCAAGAACCCCTTAGGTATCACCTTGGCTAGTAATATCTCACTGCTATTGCCAGTGGTATGTGATAACAAACGTTTACTCGTATGTCAATATTAGGAACTGGAGTACGCGAAATTTTCACACTCGATAACTCAAAACAACTAACAACAAAATAAATTGTCATCACCTTATGTAAGCAAAACCAACAAACCAGATGAATAAAATTCTAGTGAGCTATACTGAATCACTTAAAAAGGAATGAATTTTTCGTTACACGTTACAAACTAAATGGAAAAATTACAACTACACTCAATCACAATAAATGTCTTAACAAGGTTATAACAATTAAGTTAAAACCCTAGCCCTCTTTCATCAAAATTGACGTAGCCTCTTCTCAGCACAAGGTAAAATTTCATTGAACTCTTCTTTTCATTTATTATTTCTTAAAAGCATGTTTTTTACTTAGGTCCATTATTTTCATTCTGTTAAGTCTCTCAATTATTATTTTAGCATTTATACAGTTTTATTAAAATCGAACAAAGAATATGATTTATTTTTTTCCCTGAAAATGGTTCAAAAGAATAACAGATTTTTTCTCGAAGCTTATACTTTATAAAAACAAAAGAAAAGTAAAGCATTGAAAAGCTTTGAAAATTTGAACAACAGGCTATATAATGGTTGTAACTAGGTAAGGAGTTGATTATAATGTACTATTATTTTAAAAGAAATAATCACTATTATTTTTCTTACCATAATAAAACCTGGATAACAATTAGTGAAGGGAATTGGTAGACTAAAGGAATTGTATACGGATAATTTAATGGAAGTTAGATGGGCTTAGATATTGTGATGGATACTAACATATATATAATGCATTACTTAGAAAATTCTCATTTAGGAAATGCAGTGTTATAATTAAAATGCATGGTTCGATATTTTCAATTGTACTTGGGATCGAATTTGATGAGTTGCAGCAAAAATTATCTTTTATTATCCATTTGAGCATCATTTAGAGGAATTAGCTAATGTACTAATTTGGTTAAAGTTTAATACTTTGTTGTGATAAATATAAGAAATTTTGAGGCATTACCTTTAATTCTTTAATTAATTTTTATACTTATCTCACTCATAAAACTCATGATTAGTTAGATTGTGAAAATTCTTTAAAGTTTTTTACTCAAATAATTTTAAAAATTATGTGCAAGGCGTTTCTCTTTTAATGCTTAAAATCTTTTGGTATATTTTGTCATTCTTTAACATAATGATCAAATAATTTGCATGAACTTAATTAAGATAATGCAATTAATCCCTGGGCTTCTTATCTTTTCATCTACTTTCAATTCAATTTCAGAATCTCATGTATTTTTGATATTATAACAAAATAAAACTTGAAATACCTTAAGTGTCATTATGCCTTGTACAATTAAATTAAGTTTCATTATTTTAAATAATACTGAAATAATTAATTTATAAAAAAATCTAATTCTCTAGATATTGTGAATTGAAATTTTTATTTTAAAGATCGCATTAAATTTTCAACTTACCAGCACGTA
The DNA here is from genome assembly GCA_963693315.1 of Diogma glabrata. Lineage (NCBI taxonomy): Eukaryota > Metazoa > Arthropoda > Insecta > Diptera > Cylindrotomidae > Diogma > Diogma glabrata. The sequence continues at coordinate 7,379 of CAVNZG010000299.1, forward strand.
TGGTTGAGTTTATTGGGCTGCTTTGCACTTGATTTAAAAGGACACTGAGCATACAGTTTGATTAATAAAACAAACCTGTTTAAGCAATTTATTGATTGTTTTTTAAATTTTTAGTTTGTTCAACTAACATTTGTTTATCAATTCTAAAGCACATATTTTCTAAACTAAATTTTAATGATACTTCTAGCTAGCAATATCATAGTCTAACAAATCGTCCATTAGAATAAATCATCTTTATTATTTTTTATGTGCAGCTTAAAGTTTACAAAATCTTTATATGGACGGACGTATAACTTGTATGCTTTCGTTGTAGAAAGAATATTAAAAGAACGAGCTTTATCTATTTTTCGTTGCTTTTTCCAACTGATGTGACTTACTTTGAATATTATGTTGAAAAGATTATACGAATAAAAAATAACTAAATATAAAATGACAAGATGTTGTCTGTTATATTTCGGAATTAAGTTGTATTTGTTTGACATAATATTTGAAATAAAAATATTAAATATATGAAAAGATAAAATAATAACGAAGAAAATTAAGTTTAATGTTAAATTGAATTTATATGTAGCTGTATTGTAGGTATTATGTAAGTGTAATATTAAATGGTTTAATCTCTTGATATTGTGATTAACATAATTGAATTTTGTTATCTATTATTGCAGTTTCTAAAAGATTTGCAACTATAGTGTTAGGATTTAAGCAATACTTATTTGTTATAGATGAAAATCACAGTTTTAACAATTATTATAAGATGAGACAACGATGTTTGCATAATTTTAAAAACTGGAGGAAATCAAATACAGATATTATTTATAAACTCTACTAGTTAAAATACAACAAACTACCTATTGTCGGTGGCAATTGTAGTGACTGAGTAAGTTTATAATCTTATTAAATATGATTTTTAAGTCTGGGTTTGGTATGGTTTTTAATAAAAATAATAGCTATCGCAACATCAACTCAAATAATTTCTAAAATGACTAAGCAAAACAAATATTGTTTTAGGCAACGAACAACATTGGACGCTGTGAGCGGTGTTGCGCGAAAAGCGGTGCTGAAAGCCTAAAAATCTTCAAAAGCGTTCACAGTGAACCAAAGCAGGTTGCTGAAGTCTTGTAGCTTTTTACGCTCTAAGCACCGCTTTGCACACCAAAGATGCAGCGACTACTTCGAATGTTAGTTAGTGGACTGTATTTTGTGCGTTTGAGGAAAAGTAAACTCGAAGATGCCCCTTACAACTTCCAATGTATTCGTAGAGTAAAATAAAATAACATTCATCAATGCAGAATATTTGTTTATGTATAAAGGTTTAACTAAACAAAACTTGCAAGATAGTATAGTCATCTATATATTTATAGAGTTATTGATCGATTAATGGAATGATCCTAACATATGGATTTTGATTCTTGCGACAAATATCGAATACTACGAAAGCAATTGTTTCGTCTACTTTAAAACTAAATTATTATTAAATAGCTTTTTCGCATTAAAATCATATCATTGTATTTTTCCTTTGACATTCTATGACTGTGTTCCAATCCATGCTATTCAGTACCAAAATTCTAAATTGTACTCAAACTGTCAAATTGACAATTTGATCGTTCCAATTCAAATATATTCTAAATTGACAATTAAACATTGTTTTGTCCGACGAGGAGATTTTAATATAAAATATTGAGTTGCTATATTATATGATCATATAAGGCATAAAAATTTAGAATTAAATGGCGGAAATAGTCAACTAAATTTTTGACTATTTCAATTTAGAATTTTAGTACTAAATAGCATGGATTGGAACACAGTCTAAATATAATTCTTGTGGTTCTAATTTTTTTTTTAATTTTAGAACTAAAGGACAACCCTACGTACTCCAATGCGTACTATTGACATATGATTGAGATGACGGAACGTTTAAGTAGCTAGGCATCGAGGCAATAGGCATCGACGTTGAGCAATAAAGCATAGTGGAGCAATGAATGGTTTAAAAACCGAACTTAGGTATCGGAGCAAGAGTTTTGGACCAAGAATCAATGAGTACTTTTTCCAGTATATTCTATGCCTAGAATCACGTAATTGAAAGTTGTGCAGAATTAAGCTTGCTGATATTAAAAAATTTTATGAAAAATTAAAACAGACAAACAATGTAAAGCTTAAGAAAAGCAGGATTTTTTATAAGCAGATAATTGTTTCTAAATATTAGTTCTGCTTTATACTGAGAACAAATAAGTCGAAAAGAGAAAGTTTAAAACAAAGAGCAAAATAATAATTAATAGTTGAGTAAACTGAAATTGTGGACTAATTTTCAAAATTATAATAATAGTTATAAATTTTATACATTCAAATGTTTTGTTGCATTGTAAATCCATTTAAACGAATTTAAATTATTTTTTGTAGACGACCATTTCATATTAAATCGAGAGGAGAAAGCAAAAATCTTAGGTGACCATTTCCGATTTGTCTGAAAATGCGTTAATAGATTCGTCTCGTAAAAAAAACTAATTTGACCGAAAAAATTCAATAAGGGGTTTTTCATGAGATATCACCATACAAAGTTTCGCGAAAATCGGGAAAAAATCAAAAAAGGAGTCAAATTCAAAAATTCGCAGCTCTTTCATTTTTTATTCGATTTGCGTCAACAGTATATCGTTGAAAAGGTAATTTAGTCTACTTTAAGATAAATTATTCAAAATTTATTGTTGCTTATCGAAAGATGGTCAAAATGTGAGTTTTAATATATTTTCACCCTTCGGCTCAAAACCTTACCTTTAATTTTTTTTTTTTAAAGGTCAACAAATTGCCTTTTCAACGATATACTGTTCTTCATTGTATCTTGATTTGTTAGGTTTTTATTGAGTTTTTTATGGGATATGCCATGAATTTTCAGTACAAAGTTTTACCGAATGAGTAAAAAATCGACCATATTTATGTTCACGACCAAGTCGTTCTACTCAGGAGTTTCAACAAAATGTTTCTCAATCTGGAAGTGAAAAAACATTGTAAATGGGTTGCTATATATTATATATATATACTTATCGTAAATCACTTCCAGATGAATGTTAAAACACTGCAAGTTGCCCAGGAATAACTAAAATTAACGCAATACGATATTAGTCATAATTTGTACAATCAAAGATTTATTATTATTTACAAAATTTATACAAATATTACCAAAACAATCCTGGTGAAATGTCAATTTTGAATTGATGGGTTCGGTATGTTTTGATTTTTAGTTTGATATTTTCAATGTTCACATTGAATTGATGTGTTCATTATTCTATATTATTCATTCGATATTTTCGAGATCGTTGGAAAACTTGACAGTAGTTGAGATTATGATTTGTAGAGTTTTGGCTTTCTATAAAATGGACTGTTTTGGTAGTTTTGCTCTCTTATTCTTACGAATTTATACCTGAATAGTATAGTCAATAAAAAGTGTTGTTTGTGTTTTTTTCATGTAGTTGGTTAAGTATGAGCTAAGCTCTGTCTTGTTATTTTTTAAGTAAATTTTAAAATAGTTTGTATTCCCATGTGTTTAAATCAATAATTGCAAAATTAATAAAGGAGTTTATATAAAGTTGTGTGCATCAGGTCAGTTTTTTTAATGTATATAAATTAACCAAATAGTTTTTTCTTGTTTCTCTGACAAATATTCGTCGAGTGTGCATGCAGTAAAAAAAACCTCGTATAAGTTTCATCGATTGGAACGGGTGATGTGTCCATGATATTTTCATTTCATATGTGCATAACTTCAACTATTATATGAGCTGATATTTTCATCATTGCATAGTTCATCTCATATGTACATAATCTCAACTATTATATGATCTGATATTTTCGTCGTTGCTTCAGTTAGTCATCGCATTTACATAACTTCAAATATTATATGAGCTGATATTTTCATCATTGCATAGTTCATCTCATATGTACATAATCTCAACTATTATATGATCTGATGTTTTCGTCATTACTTCAGTGAATCATCGCAATTACATAACTTCAAATACTATATGAGCTGATATTTTCATCATTGCATAGTTCATGTCATATGTACATAACTTCAACTATTATATGAGCTGATATTTTCATCATTGCATAGTTCATCTCATATGTACACAATCTCAACTATTATATGATCTGATATTTTCGTCATTACTTCAGTGAATCATCGCATTTACATAACTTCAAATATTATATGAGCTGATATTTTCATCATTGCATAGTTCATCTCATATGTACATAATTTCAACTATTATATGAGCTGATATTTTCATCATTGCATAGTTCATCTCATATGTGCATGATCTCAACTATTATATGATCTGATATTTTCGTCATTGCTTCAGCTAGTCATCGCATTTACATCACTTCAAATATTAAACGAGCTGATATTTTCATTTCATATGTACATAACTTCAACTATTATATGAGCTGATATTTTCATCATTGCATAGTTCATCTCATATGTACATAATCTCAACTATTATATGATCTGATATTTTCGTCATTGCTTCAGTTAGTCATCGCATTTACATAACTTCAAATATTAAACGAGCTGATATTTTCATTTCATATGTACATAACCTCAACTATTATATGAGCTGATATTTTCATCATTGCATAGTTCATCTCATATGTACATAATCTCAACTATTATATGATCTGATATTTTCGTCGTTGCTTCAGTTAGTCATCGCATTTATATAACTTCAAATATTAAACGAGCTGATATTTTCATTTCATAAGTGCATAACTTCAACTATTATATGAGCTGATATTTTCATCATTGCATAGTTCATCTCATATGTACATGACCTCAACTATTATGTGATCTGATATTTTCGTCATTGCTTCGGTTGGTCATCGCATTTACATAACTTCAAACATTAAACGAGCTGATATTTTCATTTCATATGTACATAACTTCAACTATTATATGAGCTGATATTTTCATCATTGCATAGTTCATCTCATATGTACATAATCTCAACTATTATATGATCTGATATTTTCGTCATTGCTTCAGTTAGTCATCGCATTTACATCACTTCAAATAATAAACGAGCTGATATTTTCATTTCATATGTGCATAACTTCAACTATTATATGAGCTGATATTTTCATCATTGCATAGTTCATCTCATATGTGCATGATCTCAACTATTATATGATCTGATATTTTCGTCATTGCTTCAGCTAGTCATCGCATTTACATAACTTCAAATATTAAACGAGCTGATATATTTCATATGTACATAACTTCAACTATTATATGAGCTGATATTTTCATCATTGCATAGTTCATCTCATATGTACATAATCTCAACTATTATATGATCTGATATTTTCGTCGTTGCTCCAGTTAGTCATCGCATTTACATAACTTCAGATATTATATGAGCTGATATTTTCATCATTGCATAGTTCATCTCATATGTACGTGGTCTCAACTATTGTGTGATCTGATGTTTTCGTCATTACTTCAGTGAATCATCGCAATTACATAACTTCAAATATTAAACGAGCTGATATTTTCATTTCATATGTGCATAACTTCAATTATTATATGAGCTGATATTTTCATCATTGCATAGTTCATCTCATATGTACATGATCTCAACTATTGTATGATCTGGTATTTTCGTCGTTGCTTCGGTTGGTCATCGCATTTACATAGCTTCAAGTATTATATGAGCTGATATTTTCATCATTGCATAGTTCATCTCATATGTACATAATCTCAACTATTATATGATCTGATATTTTCGTCATTACTTCAGTGAATCATCGCATTTACATAACTTCAAATATTAAACGAGCTGATATTTTCATTTCATATGTGCATAACTTCAACTATTATATGAGCTGATATTTTCCTCATTGCATAATTTATCTCATATGTGCATGGTCTCAACTATTATATGATCTGATATTTTCGTCATTACTTTAGTGAATCATCGCAATTACATAACTTCAAATATTAAACGAGCTGATATTTTCATTTCATATGTGCATAACTTCGACTATTATATGAGCTGATATTTTCATCATTGCATCGTTCATCTCATACGTACATAATCTCAACTATTATATGATCTGATGTTTTCGTCATTACTTCTGTTAATCATCTCGTTTGCATAACTTCAATTATTATATGAGCTGAGATATTTTCATCATTGCATCATTCATCTCACTTACATAATTTCAACTATTATATGAGCTGAGACATTTTCGTCATTGCTTCAATCAAAACATCTCATATGTACATGATTTTCAACTATTATATGAGTCGATATTAGTCTCTGTATTTCTCTGGGTCTCACATTACCTTGATATTTGCATCACAGTGTTGGAAGTTGATGTGCCAACCAACTCACATCAAAATATATCGTCAAGAAAAAAAATACAGTCCACCTCTCATCGACGCCGCATCATTTGGTCCTTCGAGCCGGATTTATACGCAGCACGTCTCCTGATTATATGGGAAGAAAAAACAACTAACGTTTTTGGGATAAATTAAGGTACCATTTAATATAATTTTACATTAATCTTAAGTATTTAAAATTCTGGGCAACTTGCAACGATATTATACGCTTATTATTGTATTACGTTGGTTTTGTCTTAACACGATTTGCTTTAACACATAATCATAACTTTCCGGGATATTCTTTGCCATCGGGTGTAACATATTGCTTAGTCGGTTGATTGGCTGTCTACGGTGGAGGATTTGTCGGGTTGAGTCGGTTTTGTATTTTACATAGGTCGTATTGAACTGATCATTGGCCCATTTTTCACCTTTCCACATTCATTGCTCATAAGGGCAACATGCCAGACCCCGCTGATGTAGATCTCTTGAAAAATCAACGTGCCGCCTTTAAGGGGCAGTTGACAAACCTCAAATCGGTAGTCGCAACAACTACGTCCATTGGTGGATTCGAATCTCTGCTTCGCCGAATACAGCTCATCTACGATAAATATGATCTGGTACAATCAAGATTGGAAGTCTTAGATGAAACCTTCCTTCGTGATCGCGTTGGGTTCGAAGATGACTACGGTAGCCTGGATACAAATGTCCGAAACAAAATTCATGAATTGAAAAAGTCAGAAGATGTGTCTTTGTCCGCCACTTTTCTCAACACATCTACACATGAAATTAATAATGGTAGCTCGTTGTCGGTCGGAATCAGGTTGCCAGAGATAACCTTGCCATCTTTTAGTGGGCGTGAAATTGAGTGGCTGGCCTTTCGCGATATCTTTGTGGATTTGATCCACTCAAAGAGTTTGGAATCGACAGTAAAGTTTTTGTACTTGATTTCAAGTATTCGCAGCGGAACTGCATTCAGGATAATTGAAAGCTTACCAGTTACTGCCGAAAATTACTCGTTAGCTTGGAAATCCTTGTGTGATCGCTACGACAATGAAATTACTATCCAAAAACTTCACGTTAAGGAACTGTATGAGATACGAACACCTACCGAACATTCATCAAAGGCACTGGAAGAGTTTGTTGACAAACTCATGAAACACTATAATGCGCTTCAGTCGTTAAAGGTCAAGGTGACCGAGTGGGATTTACTCCTGGTACACCACATAACACAACGTTTGGATAATTCCACTCGAATATATATCATCAAAAATTCAAAACCGTCGTCAATGCTGACGTTTAGTGAATTAATTGCCCTATTACGCAATCGGATCAGAGTATTGCAGGCATTACCAACCCAAGGGTCTCACACGCCACGAAATCACCGAGATCAACACAGATCGGTTCTTAACATAACAGCAAGTCCACTTCCAGTATCTAGTAGGTCTCCATGTGCATATTGCGCTGGATCCCATTCACTACCCCAATGTCCCGGGTTTTCAGGTGACAGAATGACTCCACGACTTCGATTCAGATTTGCGAAGGATCGACGGATATGTGGGAACTGCTTGCTGGATCGACATTCAATAGTTGAGTGCAATCATCCTCCTTGTCATAAGTGTCTACTCAAACACCACGAATTGTTACATTTTGTATCTGATTACCCGATAGAACCAAAACCTGCTGTCGTGACCATTAACGAGTCATCGGAGGTACCATGTCCACAGGATCACAATCAAGATAGTCTAGTTGAGGAAACATCTCAAGGCACAACCTGCGCTGCGACGACAATAGACTCTAAGGTGAAGCGGTCGTCACAGAATGTTTCAAGTGATGTTGTATTTCTCGGAACAGCCATGGTAAAGACAAGAGCGGAACATGGACAACCAATGTGTTGCAGAGGGTTGCTTGACAGCGGATCAACGATGAATTTTGTCACGGCGCGTACATGTTCACTATTGAAGGCTAAGAAATACGCCACTAACAAAATTATTTCGGGAATTGGTGCGTCCGAAACCACGTTAAAATTCAAAACGTATCTCACAATTGCGTCACTCACTTCTGCTTTTGAAATAACATTGAAATTTTATATCATACCAACTATAACTAGCAGGGTACCTAATGTTCAGTCAATTGTTCACCCAATCTCCCTGCCATTCGGCATGATGTTGGCGGATCCCAACTTTCATGTTCCCAGTCGAGTCGACCTGTTGTTAGGAGCTGAGATTCACCATCAATTGTTCAAGGGCCATTCAATTCAAATTCACGACCAGTTGCCGCCATTTTACGACTCGGAATTCGGCTATATTGCCTGTGGTGGAGCGAAAAGTGGATTAAGCAAAGTGTTAGTCCACCCGAATAACGTCGCTATGCTTAGTGTCCCAGCACTGGAGGATCAAATAAAGAAATTTTGGGAATTGGAAAACGTGCCTAACACACCTGTATGGTCCCAAGAAGCGTTGCTATGCGAACAACATTACTCTGATAACGTCTCACGTCAGCCAGACGGCCGATACATAGTGGCATTACCTACAAAAACTAACATATCTGATTTAGGAAGCTCTCAATTGTCGGCACAACGACAATTCTTCGCATTGGAAAGACGACTCAATCGGAGCGAAGAAACGCGTACACTCTATCAAACATTTATTAATGAGTACCTTTCATTAGGCCATATGAAACGTGTTGACACCACGTGTAAAACCCATGCATATTATCTACCGCACCATTGTGTCATCAAGTCCCAGAGCACGACCACTAAGTTAAGAGTGGTCTTCAATGCATCAGCGAAAACCACTACAAACGTGTCATTGAACGATTGCTTGATGGTTGGACCCACGATTCAGCAGGATCTGTTTTCTATATTACTCCGGTTTCGAACACATGCAATTGCTTTTTGTGGTGACATCACCAAAATGTACCGGCAAATTAGAATTCGCGACGACCAAACAGACCTTCAACGTATTTTATGGCGTGACAATCCATTAGATCCTATCCAAACGTTCGCGTTGAACACAGTTACCTACGGTACTGCATGTGCACCGTTTTTAGCCACTCGTACGTTAAAACAATTGTCGATTGATGAACGGTCCAAATTTCCGGAGGCCGCCGACGTTCTGGAACAGGACTTCTATGTGGACGATGTACTAACTGGTTCTAACTCTATAGCCGACGCCCTTCAACTCAAATGTGATTTGGTTGAGTTATTACAAGCTGGCGGTTTCGAACTGCGTAAATTCTTTTCCAACGCAACTCAATTGGCTTCGGAGAGCCAACCGAATTCTCCCGCAACCTTGCTCTTGGGGATTCTGTGGCATACCGAACAAGACCTATTGGAAATTCCGCTAAACAAGTTAGCAGTCTCATCAGTCTGCACCAAGCGCAACATGCTTTCAGAAATATGCCAGTTGTTCGATCCATTGGGTGTATGTGCTCCACTTATAATTACAGCAAAACTTTTCGTGCAGGCCATTTGGATGGAACAAACCATTGGATGGGACGACCCTCCGCCGAGAAACATCATAGAGAAATGGACCACGTTTAAAGTGGAACTTCAAACCGTGCCAATTATATCAGTTCCAAGACAAGTGACATCATCTGTCGGTGCAAAACATGAACTTCATGGTTTCTGCGACGCATCCGAGAAGGCATATGGGTGTGTACTGTACGTTAAAAGCTTGGAAATGTCAAACCAATATATCATTAGACTCTTATGCGCCAAATCACGAGTAGCCCCGTTAAAACGTGAGACCATACCTCGATTGGAATTGTGTGCTGCAGTTCTGCTGTCTGAGTTGGTTGAAAAGATTAAGGCTGTCATCGGTGTTGCGTTCTCTTCCACATATTTGTGGACGGATTCACAGATTTCATTGTGTAGGATAAAGTCTGATCCATCCAAGTACACCATTTTTGTAGCCAACCGCATCGCCAAAATTCAATCGAAAACCTCTCCGGATGACTGGTATTACGTACCTTCAAAGGATAATCCTGCCGACATTGTGTCCAGAGGGCTGATGCCAATGGACTTTAAGGCATCGTCTATTTGGTGGAATGGACCGGATTTTTTGAGGAAACCAACATCCTCGTGGGAATCATTTGCAGGACAAGAATCGTCCGAAGAACCTATAATAAGCGAGTTGCGTAAAGTAACCAATCCAATTTTGATTCAACAAGATCTGGTCGATTTCGATATTTTTGGTCGTTTCAGCTCAGCTAAAATGCTAATTCGAGTCGTGGCATACATGTTGAGATTTTCAAATCACACTAGACACAGTGATCGGAGACAAGCTGTAACATCTATTCACCTTCAGAATGCAGAACTTGACTACGCAAGTTCTACGCTGGTTAAATGCGTTCAACGCAAACATTTCCCTGATGAACTTCAGTCGCTGTCTAAAGGAAACCCTATCTCAACTAAAAGTTCGCTATTATCACTCTCAGTTTTCATTGACCAACAAGGAATCTTGCGAGTAGGAGGTCGACTGAGAAACGCACCAATCACCACTGACCACAAGCATCCAATTGTTCTGCCTGGTCATCATGATTTTAGCACCCTTATAGCTCGTCAGGAACATGTCAGATTACTCCATGCTGCCCCTCAAGCATTGCTTTACAACTTGCGTTTGACCAACTGGATCATAGGAGGGCGTAACTTGTGTAGGAGTGTTGTTCACAACTGTATACGGTGTTTTCGTAGCAAACCTAAACTCTGTACTCAACTCATGGGCGATCTTCCAGCCGAAAGAGTTACGCAATCTGATCGAGCATTCTTAACCGTCGGCATTGATTTTTGCGGACCGTTTCTATTGACTCACGGTGTACGTTCTAAGGTTAAGACCAAGTGTTACATATGCCTGTTCGTGTGTTTTGTCACAAAAGCCGTCCACTTGGAGATAGTTTTTAATTTATCAGCCGATGCCTTTATAGCATGTTTGCGGCGCTTTGTATCACGTCGTGGACTGTGTTCCAAAATCTACAGTGACAATACCACTAATTTCATCGGAGTACGCACTGAACTTCAAGACCTCAAGCGGTTGTTCACATCTCAGTCATTTCAAGATGTCACAATGCGATACTGCGTGGACCACAACATCCAATGGAAAACGATTCCGCCTCGGTCACCCCACTTCGGTGGATTGTGGGAGGCGGCCATTAAGAGTACTAAGTACCATCTCACACGGGTTGTTGGAACTGCGTCGTTTACCACGGAAGAATTCCTGACACTAATTACACAAATTGAAGCTTGTCTGAACTCACGCCCTCTTACTTCAATGTCGAGTGATCCAAATGATCTCGATGCGCTGTCCCCAGGTCACTTCCTTATAGGTGCACCGTTGACTGCAATTCCGGAACCGTCGTTGCTCGACGTGAAAACCCCCAGGTTGTCAAGATTTCAACGGCTCCAACAACTGATGCAACATTTTTGGCTACGTTGGCACACCGAATATTTGTCAGAGCTGCAACATCGGTACAAGTGGAATCGCACTTCAACTGAGTTCAAAATTGGCTCGCTCGTGGTGCTACATGATGATAACACTCCGCCAATGAAGTGGACGTTGGGTAGGATTCTGGAGTTGCATCCTGGTAATGATGGGAAGACAAGAGTTGTGTCCATTAAAACGGCCGGATCTGTTCTTAAACGCTCAGTATCGCGGATTAGTGTAATTCCAAATGTTGATGCCAACTCCAAACTGTAATGTAATTCTGAATTTGTTTTATCAACCTTCTACATTCGAAAAACCAGTTTGAAATAGTAAACTATTCTACGAACTCCACTAATTGATTTACTTGCGACTAATTATATTCATCCAAGGAACAATTGTAATTAACCAGGTGGTCTCAGTATTTTCCGTTCAACTCATCTGTAATCTGCCGCCTACAGCCAAGTGTATGTTGTTTAAAAAAAAACACGGTAATCTTTCATATATTTAAAAATCAATCGCGTACAATCTTTCATCGATTTCATATATCTAAATATTAATCTTGTTAAAATGAGCCAATTTTAGAAAACACGTAGTTAACTTCAGTATACTTTAATATTTTGTTAAAGTGACCACTTTAAGGTGGCCAGTATGTTCACGACCAAGTCGTTCTACTCAGGAGTTTCAACAAAATGTTTCTCAATCTGGAAGTGAAAAAACATTGTAAATGGGTTGCTATATATTATATATATATACTTATCGTAAATCACTTCCAGATGAATGTTAAAACACTGCAAGTTGCCCAGGAATAACTAAAATTAACGCAATACGATATTAGTCATAATTTGTACAATCAAAGATTTATTATTATTTACAAAATTTATACAAATATTACCAAAACAATCCTGGTGAAATGTCAATTTTGAATTGATGGGTTCGGTATGTTTTGATTTTTAGTTTGATATTTTCAATGTTCACATTGAATTGATGTGTTCATTATTCTATATTATTCATTCGATATTTTCGAGATCGTTGGAAAACTTGACAGTAGTTGAGATTATGATTTGTAGAGTTTTGGCTTTCTTTAAAATGGACTGTTTTGGTAGTTTTGCTCTCTTATTCTTACGAATTTATACCTGAATAGTAAGTCAATAAAAAGTGTTGTTTGTGTTTTTTTCATGTAGTTGGTTAAGTATGAGCTAAGCTCTGTCTTGTTATTTTTTAAGTAAATTTTAAAATATTTTGTATTCCCATGTGTTTAAATCAATAATTGCAAAATTAATAAAGGAGTTTATATAAAGTTGTGTGCATCAGGTCAGTTTTTTTAATGTATATAAATTAACCAAATAGTTTTTTCTTGTTTCTCTGACAAATATTCGTCGAGTGTGCATGCAGTAAAAAAAACCTCGTATAAGTTTCATCGATTGGAACGGGTGATGTGTCCATGATATTTTCATTTCATATGTGCATAACTTCAACTATTATATGAGCTGATATTTTCATCATTGCATAGTTCATCTCATATGTACATAATCTCAACTATTATATGATCTGATATTTTCGTCGTTGCTTCAGTTAGTCATCGCATTTACATAACTTCAAATATTATATGAGCTGATATTTTCATCATTGCATAGTTCATCTCATATGTACATAATCTCAACTATTATATGATCTGATGTTTTCGTCATTACTTCAGTGAATCATCGCAATTACATAACTTCAAATACTATATGAGCTGATATTTTCATCATTGCATAGTTCATGTCATATGTACATAACTTCAACTATTATATGAGCTGATATTTTCATCATTGCATAGTTCATCTCATATGTACACAATCTCAACTATTATATGATCTGATATTTTCGTCATTACTTCAGTGAATCATCGCATTTACCTAACTTCAAATAGTATATGAGCTGATATTTTCATCATTGCATAGTTCATCTCATATGTACATAATTTCAACTATTATATGAGCTGATATTTTCATCATTGCATAGTTCATCTCATATGTGCATGATCTCAACTATTATATGATCTGATATTTTCGTCATTGCTTCAGCTAGTCATCGCATTTACATAACTTCAAATATTAAACGAGCTGATATTTTCATTTCATATGTACATAACTTCAACTATTATATGAGCTGATATTTTCATCATTGCATAGTTCATCTCATATGTACATAATCTCAACTATTATATGATCTGATATTTTCGTCATTGCTTCAGTTAGTCATCGCATTTACATAACTTCAAATATTAAACGAGCTGATATTTTCATTTCATATGTACATAACCTCAACTATTATATGAGCTGATATTTTCATCATTGCATAGTTCATCTCATATGTACATAATCTCAACTATTATATGATCTGATATTTTCGTCGTTGCTTGAGTTAGTCATCGCATTTATATAACTTCAAATATTAAACGAGCTGATATTTTCATTTCATAAGTGCATAACTTCAACTATTATATGAGCTGATATTTTCATCATTGCATAGTTCATCTCATATGCACATGATCTCAACTATTATGTGATCTGATATTTTCGTCATTGCTTCGGTTGGTCATCGCATTTACATAACTTCAAACATTAAACGAGCTGATATTTTCATTTCATATGTACATAACTTCAACTATTATATGAGCTGATATTTTCATCATTGCATAGTTCATCTCATATGTACATAATCTCAACTATTATATGATCTGATATTTTCGTCATTGCTTCAGTTAGTCATCGCATTTACATCACTTCAAATAATAAACGAGCTGATATTTTCATTTCATATGTGCATAACTTCAACTATTATATGAGCTGATATTTTCATCATTGCATAGTTCATCTCATATGTGCATGATCTCAACTATTATATGATCTGATATTTTCGTCATTGCTTCAGCTAGTCATCGCATTTACATAACTTCAAATATTAAACGAGCTGATATTTTCATTTCATATGTACATAACTTCAACTATTATATGAGCTGATATTTTCATCATTGCATAGTTCATCTCATATGTACATAATCTCAACTATTATATGATCTGATATTTTCGTCGTTGCTCCAGTTAGTCATCGCATTTACATAACTTCAGATATTATATGAGCTGATATTTTCATCATTGCATAGTTCATCTCATATGTACGTGGTCACTATTGTGTGATCTGATGTTTTCGTCATTACTTCAGTGAATCATCGCAATTACATAACTTCAAATATTAAACGAGCTGATATTTTCATTTCATATGTGCATAACTTCAACTATTATATGAGCTGATATTTTCATCATTGCATAGTTCATCTCATATGTACATGATCTCAACTATTGTATGATCTGGTATTTTCGTCGTTACTTCGGTTGGTCATCGCATTTACATAGCTTCAAGTATTATATGAGCTGATATTTTCATCATTGCATAGTTCATCTCATATGTACATAATCTCAACTATTATATGATCTGATATTTTCGTCATTACTTCAGTGAATCATCGCATTTACATAACTTCAAATATTAAACGAGCTGATATTTTCATTTCATATGTGCATAACTTCAACTATTATATGAGCTGATATTTTCATCATTGCATAATTTATCTCATATGTGCATGGTCTCAACTATTATATGATCTGATATTTTCGTCATTACTTCAGTGAATCATCGCAATTACATAACTTCAAATATTAAACGAGCTGATATTTTCATTTCATATGTGCATAACTTCGACTATTATATGAGCTGATATTTTCATCATTGCATCGTTCATCTCATACGTACATAATCTCAACTATTATATGATCTGATGTTTTCGTCATTACTTCGGTTAATCATCTCGTTTGCATAACTTCAATTATTATATGACCTGAGATATTTTCATCATTGCATCATTCATCTCACTTACATAATTTCAACTATTATATGAGCTGAGACATTTTCGTCATTGCTTCAATCAAAACATCTCATATGTACATGATTTTCAACTATTATATGAGTCGATATTAGTCTCTGTATTTCTCTGGGTCTCACATTACCTTGATATTTGCATCACAGTGTTGGAAGTTGATGTGCCAACCAACTCACATCAAAATATATCGTCAAGAAAAAAAATACAGTCCACCTCTCATCGACGCCGCATCACTCTATTCGGTCACAGATAACTAACTTCACTCTTCGGCAATATTGATTGTTTTGACAAAATCTATATTAAATCCATACAGGTGAATGACCTCTCACGTAACCTTTGACCTCTGAGTTAAACAAATTATCGATTTTCTTGAATTTTCGATTTTATTATCTGTATGAATACACTATTTATTTATTTATTTAATCAACAATGGCAAACAGGCCGAGACCCAATTCTTGCCCAGTAGTAACACAAATCTTAAGACTATTAAGAACATTAGAAAAATACAAATACATATATACTAAAATAAAATTAAAAAATTGAACAAATTAAAAATTAAAAAATCACAGAACAGGAAATGATATGATTTAGTTTATTTTTTTTTCGATCTGTAAATAGTGTTATGCAAAATGGTTTCTTTAAATTCTGTTTAATCAATTAATTTAAAGATTGTAAAATCATTCGAAGCTGAGAATCTTGAGACTTTAATTTCTTTGTCGTTGATTGGAGTAAAGCAGTGAAATTGTTGTGTTCCTGCGATAGTTGACACTTTGTCGAATTTTTTTTCAAATCTCTTTTCAATGTTCTTGTATTCTCCTTCCGGACAAAAGCGAAAGGCAATGGCCGAGTCTTTGTTCGAAATGGCCCATTGGTAGAGTTGTTTTGCAGTTGTTATATGGCCTTCGAATTTTTTCTGGAGACTAGCTCTTGTTGCGTTGCGCTTAAAGGCACCTTCAATACCATCGCAAGGGCCATTTCCATGCGCCGTGGCAAAGAAATGCCATTCAACATCGAAATTATGGGCCTTTCAATGTTGACACAATTGAAAGAAATTTTTTTGGTTTTTGTACTGCGAAGTTGCTCCATCCGAAAAGAAGTATGTTTTTGTGACGAATTGAAAAGTCTCATCCAAGAATTTAAAAAGTTCGTGCTGAAATTGGTATACTGTTTCATAGTTGTGCTTCAGACTCTCGGCAATTATCAGAAGACTTTTGAACTTCAACTCATCTCTCTCATCTTTGAAATAAATTGCAAATGGATGAAGTGTAACCTGCTGCTGGTTCCAATCTGCTGATTGTACTTCGTCCTTAAGAAGTTTCGCATTTAATATAAAATGGTAGATCCAACCAATTTTTCGAATCGATTGGAGATGAATATATACCTGAATAACGCAGTGATAATTTTCCGCAAAGTCGGAGATTGCAATAAACTCGTCTTGCCGCGGTCGATCCTTTTTCATTTTCAAAAAATCAGATTGTTTCTTCGCGATGAAATCGTGTGGAATCAAAGTTGCCAGCTGCATGCTATACGACCTAATGAAATCATCGGAAGAACGCGTAATATTTTCCAAGCTCGCTCTACCTATTTTTTTAAAAAAAATTATTAAAATTATTAAAATAAATTACTGAACGGCGTAATTCAAATGGCGTAATTCAAAAATAAGCTAGTTCAAAATTTACCGCTTTGATTGACCCATTGTTTGTATGGTATACTCTCCATTTGGTTATCTTCAAGAATTTGTTCGAAGAATTGCTCCATTTGATTCACTCCGGGGCATTTATCGCATTCATTCAAATGGCATTTCATGTTTGGCTCAGCCCACAACATTTTGATAAAATATTTATATTTATTTTATTCGTAAAAAATATTTTTTGTCATTTATTTTGTTTTTATTTAACTCTAAAAAGATATTTTAACTAATTGTTCTTAAAGACCAATTTTTACTGAATCTAAATTTGAACAAACTAACTTATTAAAGTTTATTTTTTCTTATCCTAAGTTCTTAAAACATTGTTTTTATTTTTGAGAGGTTATAGAAAAAAGGGATATATAGTTAGTTATCTGTAACCGAATAGAGAATATGGTCGATTTTTTACTCATGCGGTAAAACTTTGTTTAATTTGGCGCTGGAGTACGCGATAAGAAAAAGCCGAATTGAGACAGAAAACTGCATATATAACAAATCTAGTCAAGTTCTTGGCTACGCCGATGATATTGTGCTTCTCGGACGTAGAACAAGCGATATTAAGGATAGTCTCTCTCAGCTTGAAAGAAATGCTAAACGACTTGGATTATGCATCAACACCGGCAAAACCAAAGTGTTAACAACATCTAAGAACATACCTCCCGGAAATCTGGATACTGGCGACTATGAAGTGGAACGCGTGGAAAACTTCAAATACCTCGGGTCTGTAATAACATCGTCAAATGACATGCAGGCAGATATCAAAGCCCGTGTCTCTGCCGCATACAGAGTTTTCTACGCATACTCAAAACTTCTGCGATCAAAATATCTTTCGCGGTCGTGTAAACTCACACTTTACAAAGCATTAATTCGACCTGTGCTTACATTTGGAAGTGAAAGCTGGACACTGACTTCCTCCGATTGTAGAATTTTATCAACATTCGAGAGGAAGGTCATACGAACAATTTATGGTCCATGCAAAGTTGCTGAAAATCAGTATAGAATCCGAATGAATCACGAAATCAGACAGCTTCTTGGAGGCTGTGATGTAATCGGATTCATTAAATCCAACCATTAGATGGTTTGGTCATGTAGAAAGGGCTCCATTGGATAGAATGATAAAAAAAGCGTCCCAACAACAACCAGCTGGTGTTCGTCGAAGAGGAAGACCTAGACAACGCTGGCGTGATGACATCATCCAAGACCTTCGTGATATAGGATGTCGAAATTGGGGTCAACTGGTCATGGAACGAGATAATTGGAAGCTGATTGCACAGACGGCAAAATCCCTCCATGGGATGTAAACGCCAGAGAGAGAGAGAGAGAGGTAAAACTTTGTACTGAAAATTCATGGGGATATGCCCATGGATATGGGGATATAAAAAACTTAATAAAAACCTAACAAATCAAGATACAATCAAGAACAGTATATCGTTGAAAAGGTAATTTGTTGACCAATAAAAAAAAAAAATTAAAGGTAAGGTTCTGAGCCGAAGGGTGAAAATATATTAAAACTCACATTTTGACTCACTTTTTGTTAAGCAACAATAAATTTTGAATAATTTATCTTAAAGTAGACTAAATTACCTTTTCAACGATATACTGTTGACGGAATTCGGATAAAAAATGAAAGAGCTGCGAATTTTTGAATTTGACTCCTTTTTTGATTTTTCCCGATTTTCGCGAAACTTTGTATGGGGAAATCTCATGAAAAACCACTTATTAAATTTTTTCGGTCAAATTAGTTTTTTTTTTCACGAGACGAATCTATTAACGCATTTTCAGACAAATCGGAAATGGTCACCTAAGACCCCCCCTTGATTTGATCTGAAATGGTCGTAGAGTCGTATTTTCTATGCTGGATGAACAAGTTTTCGTAAGTGGACTCTTGTAGCGAACTTTGGAAAAAAATAAAATTAATTGTTTGTATGGACATGAATATGAGAAAGACATGGAAATTTTTGAGTTTCTTATAATTTTTGGAATTTTGAAAAAAGTTTGTATTTTTGATTTTGTTAGAATTTTTGCGATATTTTTGGAATTTTTAAAAAAGTTGTTTTATGAACTTCGAATTTTTGAAATACTTTTAGAAATTTGGAAAATGTTTTTTGAATTTCGAAGTTTTGAAATATTTTTAGAATTTGGAAAAAAGTTTCAATTTTTTATTGTGTAATAAATTTTGGAATAATTTTAGAATTTTGAAAAAAAAATTCAATTTTTGATTTTGTTATAATTTTTGGAATAATTTTAGAATTTTGAAAAAAAAAGTTTAAATTTTTGATCTTAGTATAATTTTTGCAAAATTTTTGGAATTTTGAAAGAAATATGAATTTTTGACCGTGCACTCAGTTTTTTTTTGCACGAATTTATTTAACACGTATTTGAAATAAAACGAACTAGAGAAGAAAAAATTAATTTTCATTTATGCAAAACTTGAGTAAAAAAAAATGAAAATCATTCTTTTGACACCTTGACAATATTTTTTTGACAAACTTATAATTCACTAATCTAGTTCAGGGGTGGCAAACATTTTTCAGTACGCGTGCTAAACAAATTGCGTTTTTTTGCATATTCAAACCAGTGGTACTTTTTTCTGGCAATCTTAAATGATACAAAAATTAAACTGTAAGTAGTGCTTAACAAGTATAACAGACTCCTAGTAAAATTTTTCTTGGGCCGAGCCTCTATACACCCATTTTAACCTCTGAAATATGGTATTTTTATTTTCATGAAAGCCAGTACATCCTATTGTTGTGGCTCTTTCTCCTCATTCTGAGAAAATTTAAACACTTTGAACGATATAGCAACTAAAAATAGACAAGAACTTTAATATAAGGTTAGACCTTAGAGGGCTGAAAATTTGCAAATAGTTTTTCTTGGTTAACTCCTACAACATACTAAAATTTAAGCGAAATCCACGACCCATCCCCACAGAAGTGGGTAAAAAGTAAAATTACTGCTCATATCTAAAATGGATAATACCCTAGTGAATTTCAACCAATTGAAATTTCAGCTAGGGGTCAAATACGAAAAACCTGATCAGGGCCAGATATATTCAAATAAGGTAAGCCCTAAAAGGGTATTCTAAATCAGGCCCGGAACAGGCCCACATCAGATTGCCCCAATAGGGATTCACCTTTTAAGACTGACCAGGCCCTGATCACGAAATGACTGTATTCAGGTTTTCCCTAACTAATTTCTGCTCGGGGAGTTGTCGGACAGTTGTTAACAGAAATTGTTGTTGTTGTTTACAGAAAAAATCCCAAAAGAAATAAAAGAAAACAAGTTTATCAATTATCATGAAAAATTCCACGTAAGTGGAATCAATTTTAAATTTATTAGTTTCGTTATTAATTAAAATTGGGAGTTGATTGAATTTAGGCAGCCCTCTGTATAAAGTATTTATTTATTTATTTATTTTCAAAAGAAATCCATAAATATGATTTCACATAATATACAAAAGAACTAAATGTTTACAAATTAAAAATTATTAAACTATACAAATAATAATAATAATAATCATTAAATTAAAAAAATTAAAAGAACAAAGAATTAATAAATAACATTAATAAAATTAATAAATAGTTGTACCTAAGCTTTGCTTAGCGGTCTAAAATCAAAAATGAAATAAAATACATTTCATGTGTATAAATTTTAAAATAAAAAAATACAAAAGTTGTACTGAAGTGCTGCTTCATCGGTAAACCAATGAAGTGGCATAGCAGGCCGCGCACCTTGCGAGATTTTTAAAGCCCCAAACTAGCTTCAGTAAGTGGGGTCGAACGAAAAAATTCCTGCTGCTCCAGCACAAAGTATCAGTATTGTACGCGTTTCATATGATAAGAACGGATGAAAAAGAAGCAAGTGAAAAAATGAGACTCTGGCGACTGCCCATACGTGAAAAGAACCACGATCACCACGTCCAACCCCTTATTTACTCACACATTCACACGCTATCGCACCTCATACACTCACACACACAAACACCCACACACATACACGTGGGAATGAGAAGGGGTTACAACACCATTTAAAACCCGGTCAATTAAGGTGTCATTTGAAAGAGCACTTGATTTTAGGAACATTGCAATTTTTAGAATTTTGCAATACATAGTTTTTGAATTACGTATTGTGAAAAAAGTGCAACAAAAAGTTGGTCCCCTCTTTCTTGGATTTCGAATCAATTCACAGGAAAAATTTTAGAAAAATTTATGGGGAAAAGAAATTTGGTAAACTCTGAACAAAAATTATAGCGAAGTGTCAAATAATTTCATTTCTGTGTTTTAGGGAATGTGAGTGGGGATGGGTGCAAAAGAGCTTTTTTGACCCAAATGAGTGGGTTGTCATTTGAAAGATACCTAATTTAAGAACCATTGCAATTTTTGTTAGAATTTTTCAATACATAGTTTTTGCGTTATTGTCAAAAAAGTACTATTTTGTTATGATATGCCCTCCCTAAATTTTGACGTTTATTGATAGAAAATTTTTTCTAATTTAGACCATTTGCAAGCTGGAATAATTGAATCTCTATTTAGTTACCATAAACCGCTATGGATAAGATTTAACCTCAAGTAACATTTTTTGTGTCATTTCGATCAATTTAGAAGATATTCACATTTACTGTTGACATTTACGAACAAACATTTATTTTTTATGTGTCTATGTCCTGGCAATATAACGACTTTACATCAAAACTTCGTCAATTATTTTTGATATTGTGTTCTTATACATTCGCGGTACCCTTAGCGAGCGAATTTTTTTCCCACTTTTCCGAATTTTTTTAATTAAAAAGATGAATTCATTTTTTATTGTTATGCAAAAATGTAATAAATTAAATAAAACAAATTATGATCTTGTCTTTTGTCTACTTGCATAGGTTTTGGCAAAATCGACATATTCAGATAAACTGGGTGTATTGTAGTCCCAACCAAAAACTAATTTTGTGAGTAGTAAAATTGTCTTTGAAAAAATGTTTTGAATCTTACAAAATTATTATTTGTTGTTTGGTTAAGAAACGATAAAGACGAGTAAATCTGATTTAAATAACGGTATTGGAAGAAATCAAAACGCAAGGATTAAAATGTTACTTTTCTTTAAAACTGAAATAAAGGAATAAATCTTTAAAGTTAAGATTACTAGATAATTCCTCCAATTGGGGTATATAAATAAATTAAAAGAGAAATATTTCTAATTTAACTAAAACCGAAATCATGAGAAAATAATTAAAACCATTTTTTCAAATTCAAGACTGTTTCATTTTTAAATATTATATCTAGTTCTAATCACATAAATCGGGTTCTATTCTCTTAATTACATTTGTATAACACTCGATTCAAAAGAACAAATATACGAGTACTTGACAGTTATAATAAACTTAAAAGTATTGCTTTCAACGTACATACATACTCAGGTTTTGTTCGAAGAAGTAAAACAAGAACATAGAACATGAATTTTGAATAGTTTTATTCTTGATGAAGTGAGCAACTAAGAAAAAAAAAATTCCTATTTTTTTCGCTTTAAATGAACATTTTCGTGCTTACGAGAACAGAAAAGAAAAAACAAAACCATAAAAAATTGAAAACGAAAACTGTAAAAAAATATTTCTTTTGGCTTACTTATGTGGTGTTTCTGTTGTAATTCGGAACAAAGACGAAAAGAATTGGATTTGGTATGTTTTTGAATTTCTTTTTGTTAGAGCAGCGTAATTATTATTTTATAATTGAAAAGATCCTTTATTTATTTTTCAATGGGAATGAATAGTATATGCACGTTTTTAATATTTTTAATGTTATGTTTTTTAATTAATGTGTTCTGGCTTTTGTGATGAAGAGAATGGGATGGATATGTGTTAGTTAATATTTTTAATAAACCCGGTTATAACAAACCCGCGTACTTTAAACCCTGCTATAGGCATACGAGTTAACGTAATATATCATTTACCACTGGCAATAGCACGGAGATGCCACCAACCAAGGTGATATTTTAAGGTTGCTGACGGATGGACTCTATTCAGTCAACGGTGGCATCCTCAATCATAATTATGGAATATGTTTTTGCTTGCTATAAGAAACCATCCTCCGTTACTTTATATCTTGTCTTTAAGCATTGAGGAAAACAGTGCAAGGAAAAGGAATTACTATTATAATATTATATTAATAACCCAGTATTAGGTTTGTTTTTGAACATTTTTTAAAAATTATATTTAAACCTTTTATTTTATTTTTATGTTGTTCTTCCTATCATAAAATAGTACCCTATGGCTTAATTAGTTTGTTGATTTTCTAAATATTAAAAAAAAATTACAATAGGCACTATTCTGTAGGCTAGGTTAAACAGAAATAAATATATACTACAATTCTGCATATCTCTCCAATTGGCATTCAAAACAACTGCAATATTGTAAAGTTTGAATCTGCAGAACATTTTAATCAAACAATAAAGTTTTGCTTATTTAATAAATAATATATAGCAATATAAAGTATTAACAACATTAAAATCACAATCAACACCAAAAATTTAACAAAAACTAAAAGCACAAGTGATAATCTCAATAGAATAAAAACATTCAAATAAAATTTTTATAAGCAACTAGTTCTACAATTGTCATGTCACAAAAATAATAGTTTTTGCATTTCATCGAGTAATCGTTATTTTTCGGTACATACATACTAAAACGATTCATCAACAGAACTAGATTTTCTCATCCAACTAAATACAACAAAAATATTCATTAATCGTACATTCATCACATAACCAAAATTTATTAAAAAATTATAATAAAATAAATTAAATAAACAACCAACAACGATATTTAAAATTCGACATATGTATGCAGTACATAAACCCAATAAATTAAATGAGATTAGAAGCAATTTCTCTGCATTTTCAACTCGTAAAATTAAAGCAACATAAAAAAACGTGTTATGTTAAAAGTAATTGAGTTGGTGTTGTTGTGCAGTTGAATAAAGCTTTTATAACTTTAACAGAAAATAAAAAAATTGACTTAGCTTTTAGGGTTTGATAGGGGAAGGGTTTTTTAATACGTTTTGTTGGTTATTTTATAACATTGTGTGCTTTATATTAAATTTTGTACTAAGATTTTTAAAATTTTATGGTAGTTTGTTGATTAAAGAAAACTCTGGGGGATATTGTTGCGAGCTCAGCTTTTTATATGTGCTGATAAGCTTAAACTTGTAATCAAATATATATTGATTGACTGTGGTATTTGAAAACCAAAACTCTATAAAATTAGACAACTAATTATTGATTTTATGAATTTTTAGAAAATGAAGAACTTTAAATATTTAATATGTTTGTGGATGAAAGCTTTTGTTTTGTTTCATAAATAACTCCTTTAACTAGAAAACGAGTGAAGAGCCGTAGAGCATATTTAGTCTATAAAAAATAATTGTAATAACATCAAATAAAGAAGATAATCTAGCAATGGATTGTAAATGTGTTATTTTAAAATCGTAAAACAATTGTTCATTAAAGCTGTGTTAATTCTTCAAAAGGATTATTTTTCGACCGATTATTTGAAATCATATATGGTCATTTTTAAGTACATTACCGCTAAATTGTTTTTATGTTTATCCACTATTTGGGATAGTTGTTGGAGTGGATGGATCTATAAATTTGATTGAAAAACGCTTTTCAACCGTCGGCAATCAAAACAATTCTTCGAACTAAACCTTACAATTCATTTGAATTTATTTTTTGAAGACTGGTCTTGGTTCCATAATTTTAATGCAAAATGTCTTTTACTTATAGCTTTTTTTGAGTCGGATCGTCGAAATTTCCAGAACAAACGCAGCGTTTAAAATAATATGTACATAGTAAGTATTTCTATTAAATAACTCTTAAATGTTAAAACATTATTCACAGTTAAAAAATTACAGTACTTTATTTACACGATTTTATCTTCACGATATAGCGTTCCGTTTACAATTTTTTTTGAGTGTGTAAACAGAAAGAATTCTCTCTGTCAACACACTCAAACAAAATTCATATAGGATCAATAAACGCGGTTTATTATAGTATATTAAGAAACTAGTTTCATAATCGACGATTTTATCGCACGCAATCTGTTTAGAAAACAACCCGCGCAGCGGCGAGTTTTCTAAGGGATAAGTGCGATAAAACGTCTTATGAAACGAGTTTTTTATACTATTTCTTCTATTTTGCATTTTTTGTCTTGAAATTTTAAAAAATGTGTGTTTTATTAAAAAATAGTCAATTTGAAATTTTGTTATTATTACTACTTATTTTAATTAATTAAAATATTTAACACTAATTTAGATATTCTTATTAATTTTATTTACATAATTATTCGTTTTAATGTTCACTGACGTTTGTATGACCAATGTGACCAACCTCGAAAGACAAAACTTTGCATATCGTAATGAAGGCCATTTCGATACGCATTTGGGTATCGAAATGACTTTATTTTAGACGCAAAATAGAAAAAATTACTTATGAGATCTATAAATTTTTTAACAAATAATACGAAATATTTATACCATTTGTTTATCGTTTTGATAACTCGTATACTATAAAACAGCATTTATAAAAGAATAATCGTATGTTTTTTAGTTTATGTGTTTAATAAAAGTATTTCTAAAAGTATGAACAGAATTATAGAATTTTCAAACAAAATTCATAAATGAATTCGTGAAATTTATAAATATATAGTTATTAATTGATAACTTTGTTCAATACTTCATAAAATTCTATTCGTAAGAATAATAAATGGCGTTTATTAGCGCATTAACAAATTTGTAGATTTAATGTAATTTTTTTATTTATAATATGCATTTTATAACTTTTTTTCAGTGCAGTTTACACTCTATGCGTCCCGATTTAAAACTGTTTTAACACAATTGCAATTTTTATTCTAATTGTTCTTTGTCCTGCAAAAGGATTTCCTTAAATACATTTTAATTAATCAATTATTAAATCAATTATTAAAAAAACCAGACGCATTTCAAATATAAATATCTATCACCAGTGATAAAATTTATATTTATGACAAATGATCTCAAAAATCTCCAATAAAGTTATGACAATATTATATAAGAAACTAGTTTGTTTCTAAAAATATCAATACTAAATCAAACATAAAAAATCAAAACAAAAATAAAAAGATTAAAACGTACAAAATATGATAAAAAACAATTAAGAAAGAAACCTATTAATTTATAATTAATTTGTATAAAATATTAGAACTAAATGATAGTTGTTCCTTCACAATTAAAAATGGTGAGTTAAAAGCTTTATATATTTCAAACCGTTAAATTCATGAGAGGACCTTTGTTCATAAAATGTAAAACTTAAAATTTATTTTCAAAACGTGTACATGCATGATTTTCATTGAGTAGATGTTGAGCAATGTTCAACATCTAATCAACGTTCAAATGTTCCTATAATTGGATCTATCTATAAATATGTTACAAAACCTGATGATAGCCAAAGTTCATCAAAAGAAACTGATTCTCACGTTGATGTAACGAATTTTTCAGATAATATTGGTTCATCTTCAGGAAGTAACAGCGACAATGCAGAATTAATAATTTTACAAATGATTAAATTAAAAAACATTTCTCTATTATGAAAAAATTTATTTTAGGGCTTTGTTAGTCTTCAATAATGAAAGTTTATTATGCAGGTGAAATTTTGTATAAATCTCATTCCGAAATATGCTTTTTACAGTTTGAATTGACTTAGACCATTTTCATAATTATCTGAACGATTTATAAATGACTTAACGCAAAAGCAAAGTTCGAAATTCTAACGTTATTTATTAATTATTTGCCCAACTCATTATTTTGTCACCATTAAATTTCACTTAAAAAAGAGCAATTTTGACATTTAGGAGGAACAGCTAATTTTTATGAGCTTATCCGACGGAACAATTAACAATAATATTTCCTTTACAATCCCCTATTATTGACTCACACTGCGTTTTCACCCGCATTACTTTACCATACTACTAAAATTTGAATTCTCCGGACACTAACCGTACTTGCTCAACAAAATTTTCAAACCTCAAACGGCTGTGCATATTTGTCCAATCGTCGCAATAGAAAAAAATTATTATCCTACAATTGGTTAAGTATTCGATTTCTTATATGGATATTTTTTGTCAATTTATCTTTCCGTTATAGATCTACATTTTACTGTAATACTATAGTAAGCTATTATTTCATAACACATAAACATCATAAGATCGGTTAAACTTCCGTTTAATTCATTTTGATATTTCTTACAAATGTGTTGGAAATAACTTATTTCGTTAAATTATCTTACAATTTTATGTATGACAAAATAACAAACAGTTTTGTTTTAACGGAAAAGGTCCTAACATTTAGTAACATAACATAAATTAATATAAATTTCCTTTCAACGGAAACACTTTCTCGAATTTTTCGATATTAAAAATCCTATAAAAGAGATGGATATATGATTTGTTGGTCTCTTGTGCAGCATCTTTATTCTCATGAATGTCGAAATTAAAGCTGAATTTTGCATTCATGCCTTTTTCTTAAAGTTAAGTTAAAATATAAGTAGTAAATTTTTAATTAAATTAAATTTTAAACTAGTGCAATTAGATCTCAATTTTTTTAGTAGTTCCAAATTCGTGTAGTTCAAATTTAGAAAAAAAGTTTCCGCCTGGTCCGACGATATAAAAACTTTGCAACACAACGTTTTGGCAATTATTTTTGACATTTTGTTCGACTTTTTTGTTTTTTTATCTTCAAATTTTGCCTTAGATTACTATCATAACTAAAGCCGCAATTAGACTATTGCAGAACTCTGCAATATTCGTGCAATGGTAGTGTGTAAAATATTCATTACAGAAAAGTTGGGCAATGAACTCATTGCAAAACATTGCAATGAGCCATTGCAATGTGTTGCAATCAGTTCATTGCCAAACTTTTCTGCAATTAATATTTTACACACTACCATTGCAGAAATATTGCAGAGTTCTGCAATAGTCTAATTGCGGCTTTATTCTAGATGAATTACATTTTTGTTGAAATAAAAAGTATTCTATAACGGGTTTTTTTTACAATATCGCAAAAATTACATTAGACTAATTTAGTTTGAAGCAATTTGATGCGATATAACGGAAAAACTCATTTTTTTCAAATTTTGTCTTAAGCCGCATTTAGACTATTGCAGAACTCTGCACTCATTACTGCAACTCTGACTCATTGCAATGTTTTGTAATGAGTTCATTGCCAAACTTTTCTGCAATGATTATTTTACACACTACCATTGCACGACTATTGCAGAAATATTGCAGAGTTCTGCAATAGTCTAATTGAGGCTTTAGACCACTTTCATAATTATGGGCACATTTACAAAACAGAGAAGGGCCATTTGCCACTGTATCTAAACACGGGTTGGACCTTAAAGGTGATGTTCGCCATCTTTCTATAGAATGCTTTTATAAAATGATGCCTAATGGTGAAATGCAAGTGGTTTTTGTAACATACCACTCTCAATTTAAAAGTTACAACGTTCATTAAAAAACCAATATATAGGTACTTCATAATATGGTATTCATTTTAACTTGTTCAAACCTTTCATTTTTAAATGGTTATGGGTTGAGGGGCTCGGTTTGGGTGGTCGGAGCACTATAATGCAAACTTGAAACAGTTATATCTTCGGTATTTTTTATCCCACAGAAAACAAAATATAATCAAATATTTTGTTAAAAAAATCAAACATTTTCGTGCTGAATACTTGTTACGTATCATCTTATTTAGTTTTAGAGTGATTTTGAAGAGACGGTATGTTTTTAAGAAATTTGACATATACATTTTTCATTATCATCATATTGTTTTCAAAAAGTACGTATCCTAATGCAGCAAAACTTCTGGATCTCATGACTGATACTTAAATACAGCTATCTGTAAAAGGATAACGAAGAATATGGATTTTGTTGGGAAAAGCTGAGATTTAAACGCTTAACTCGCTTAGTGTTAAAGGACACGAATTAAACTAGTAGTTATTTTAAAGGTATTGCTAAGCATTATAAAAGTATTTTAGAAACTTTGTCCGAAAAATTCAACGCTTTTCATCTTTTAACGTTGAATACTTCGAACCAAGTTGTTAAAAAAATGTAATAATTCTCTTCAATGAACTATAACTTCCTTCGCTTTGGACTAACAAAACTCAAACCAAATTTAATCTCTTTATCATTTTAAACTTGATTTTTGTTCATCTGAACTTTTTTTATAGAATACTAAGTTTTTGAGTTATGTGTGAAAAACCCTCAAAAAACATGCTTATTTGATCGACTTATGCAAGTTTTCCATTGCGAATAACTCAAAAAATCTCTATCTATGGAAAAAACGTTTTAGAATATTTTTACTTAAAATGTCTCTCAAAACTCAAAATAACCCCGCAAATAGATAAAGATTCTCGTGGTTATTTTGATTGAAAAAAATTCCACCCCGAGAAGGGGTGGCATCTACCTCCGAGAAAAAGCGCTAATCATCGCTATGTCAACTTTGATTTTTGAGTCATCCCTTAAATATTCAGCAAATTTCAAGTTAATCGGTCAATGCTCAAAGAATTCATAGTACTGTACTATTTAAGAATCTATATATATAAATACGTAAGCAATATTTTTGCGGTACAATTTTAAAATATTTGCTCCATCAAAAGTGTGGCAATATGTTTATCGTAGAAAAGGTCTTGAGTAGTAGATTTGCCGTTAAATACTTTTTTTTTAATTTTGACAATTTTTTTCAGAAAAAATGGCAAAAATGTGATAATTGTGTTTTTTGAGTTTTTTGTTCGGTTATTTTGTTTTTTTTTTTCAAGTTATTTGTTTCACAATTCAAAATCTATCTATATCTATCTGCTATCTATATATAAATACGTAAGCAATATTTTTGCGGTACAATTTTAAAATATTTGCTCCATCAAAAGTGTGGCAATAAGTATATCGTAGGAAAGGTCTTGAGTAGTAGATTTGCCGAAAAATACTTTTGTAGCTAGATTTCATATAAAAATCTACCTATTGCAATGGGCTTCATCTCGGAATTTCGGAAAAATTTTTGTGCCAAACGACTATATATGATAAGCGGAGACGAAAAAACAAAAAAAAAATTTATATATATATATATATATATATATTATATATATATATATATATATATATATACATATATATATATATATATATATATATATATATATATAATTATATATATATATATATATATATATATATATATTATATATATATATATATATATATATATATATATATATATATATATATATATAATATATAATACATATATATATATATATATATATATATATATATATATATATATATATATATATATATATATATATATATATATATATATATATATATATATATATATATATATGTATATATATATGTATATATATATATATATATATATATATATATATATATATATATATATATATATATATATATATATATATATATATATATTAGACTGGTC
>CAVNZG010000300.1:0-17124 GCA_963693315.1 Diogma glabrata
ATAGTCTTTGATAAATAAAAAATACAAGTTCTCTTAGAATTTTTTTTTTCGACCAGTGGTCTTCACAGGGTGCCCCTCAATTTTTGTTATTTTGTGATGTGAGTGCATTTTGACGAGCGATTGTAGAAAAACTACTCAATCGATTTTCATAAATGATATGTCGTTGAATAGGTATTAGAACAAAGTTTTTAAAAATGTACACTGTTAATTTTTTGAAATAATTTTTAACGGTGTAACATAAGAAAAAAATGGTGTAATTGAAAAAAAGATGGCATATCCTTTTTTTTTTTTTTTAAACTAAATTGAAGCTTATTTTATATCTAACAACTTGTGAAAGTTTAGGACTAGCATCATTTTTTGTTTTAGAGATAAAATTCGTTGTGCATATGACTGTCGGGAATCAGTTTTTTTTGTTCTGAAGAAAAATTATAAAAATGGCGATTTTTAGATTCAGATTTTTTTTTTATGTTAAATATCAAATATTTTATTATTAAATGAACTTTTTAAAAAGCAATTTCAGTCAAGTTCAGCAAAATTTTGCGACATTTTGACTCGACCCTTTTTAATTTGGTCTATTTTGGTCTATATTTAAAAAAATTCTACTTGAAGCCGTATTTTTCATTTATCAAAGGCTATCTGTAAACTAAAAATAAACCAAAATAGACCAAATTAAAAAGGGTCGAGTCAAAATGTCGCAAAATTTTGCTGAACTTGACTGAAATTGCTTTTTAAAAAGTTCATTTAATAATAAAATATTTGATATTTAACATAAAAAAAAAATCTGAATCTAAAAATCGCCATTTTTATAATTTTTCTTCAGAACAAAAAAAACTGATTCCCGACAGTCATATGCACAACGAATTTTATCTCTAAAACAAAAAATGATGCTAGTCCTAAACTTTCACAAGTTGTTAGATATAAAATAAGCTTCAATTTAGTTAAAAAAAAATAAAAAAGGCTATGCCATCTTTTTTTCAATTACACCATTTTTTTCTTATGTTACACCGTTAAAAATTATTTCAAAAAGTTAACAGTGTACATTTTTAAAAACTTTGTTCTAATACCTATTCAACGACATATCATTTATGAAAATCGATTGAGTAGTTTTTCTACAATCGCTCGTCAAAATGCACTCACATCACAAAATAACAAAAATTGAGGGGCACCCTGTGAAGACCCCTGGTCGAAAAAAAAAATTCTAAGAGAACTTGTATTTTTTATTTATCAAAGACTATCTATAAACAAAAAATAATCAAAATTAAAAGGGGTCAAGTCAAAACGATGTTGAATCTTCGTGAAATTGCTCATATATATATATATATATATATATATATATATATATATATATATATATATATATATATATCCCGTCAAACAAACCGCGTCTGTTCAACAAGCGCAAATATGCCCAATATTTTATCTTGCGCCTGTTTTACGTACACAAAAAATATAACTTTTCAAATTTTCTACAAGCGCCTTTGCATGTCCTTTTCTTGTCGGTTGTTCTCAAACACAGTACAAGTACTTAGCAACCACAGAAGTTTGATCTTTTCTGTATGCCTTGTGCATGTCGTGTGGCAAACCTGCAATTTTTGGTTATAAAAACAATTTTTTGGATTATGAACATACAAAAATACATTTTTGTTTGCCTGTTCTGGGCATGGTCGGTGTTCTCCCTTACCAAAAGAAAGGAAATACATAAATTACTAAAATCTAAATATAAATAAATTATTATTGTTAACACAAAACATGTGTTATTGTGGGTGTTTTGAGCATGAACCGCGTTCGTCGCTATATAATACAGAAAATATATACACGAATAACAAATTTTTCAGTTAAAAATAATGATACAAGTTTGTGTGTATGTTCTGGGCACGGCTGGCGCTCGTCCCTACCTAACATAAATTAATGTAACAACAGAATGAATTATTTGGTGCATGTACTGCGGATGAGCCGCGTTCTTCCTTACCGAAAAGCATGATATAAATTAGTATGGTACACACAAAACATATGTAACTATGTATGTTTTGAGCATGGTCCGCGTTCGCCATTATACTAAAAAAATTAATGATTAGGTATTTCAAGTTGTTCATGTAAGAGTAATGAGCTATACAAGTTTTTGTGCATGTTCTGTGCATGAACCGCGCTCGCACTCATCAAATAATAAAAAAATAAGTTAGTTTGGGTTAACATACACATGTCGTTATTTACAATTCGACTCGTACGATTACCAACTTTGTTTTGGCAGTTTGAATATAGATTTTGAAGTGATTTATTCTGTGCATTTAAAAATAAACTGAAAAATTATATTATATTATATAAAATTATATTATAGTATAGTATTTGTATATTATATATTATTTGATTGAAATATTATTTGAACTAATTTAAATAAAACTATAAATAAACAATTGCGTTTTTTTTCAAATAAATGTTTACATAACTCATACTCAAATGGTGAGGATATTTTAAATATGTGTTACATCTTCTTGCCTAGTTTTTTCATTCACTTTATAACACGTATATGCAATATTGTTATTTTTATTGCACAACAAGTACAGATGTGCTTGTTAACACACATTTGAGGCTGCCTATAAGCACTACTTTAAGCTTGTTCTGTGCCCATACGCAAAGGGTTTTAAGCCATCTGTTGACGCTGGAAAAGCTTCCTAAAATAAACAGGAAAATATAAGTATATATTCTAAAAAAAACCAATGTAAAAACTTATCTAAAATTCCTCTAAATTATGAAAATGACTCTTGTTTATAAGTAAACATTGTATTTCATTAGTTCAGCAATTGTTTCAAACATGACAGTTGTAAACAAACAAAACAAACCAAACTAATTATAAATGCTAGGTAGTCATTCAGTTTTGTTTGTACAACCGGTCAATGGATGGCGTTATTATTAGATAATCTTAATTATTCATTCATTTGTATTGTATAAAGTTTTTTTTTGAACGAATAGCGCGTCAGCTGGATTGAGGAATTTAAAAACTGACGTGAAAATTGTATTTAATCCACATTTTTGTTTAAAAAGCGCTCAGTCTAATATATTGGAAAAAACTGATTAATCCTTCAGATGTAATTGGCAATGTTATAAGTTAAAGAAAAATTATTATTTTTGTTAAGTTTGTTTAAATTATAATTTGTTAAGTGGTTATAATTGTTGAATAATTGTTAAAAGTTTATTTAAATAAATTATGTTTAAATTCACGTGTTAAGTGGTTGGTCTTTATGTATGAGTCATGGGTTCCGCCATGTTTGCAGCATTTCCAGCGCACGGTCGGTATATTTTATTGTTGTAATAATATAGTGTTGTTCATCTTACAGTGTGCTCACAGCATTCTTCGTTATATTCTTTAATGATGCATGTTTGCTGATTTCATTGAATTACAATAATATTGAAGTACAAGTCGCAGCATTAATTTAAAGTATTCTTCGCTACATTACATACTATACATTTTTGCTGATTCCATCAAAATCCAAAATATACTTCGTATCATTTCATTGATAATATTCTTCGTTGTGTTATATATACTAACTGATCATCAAGAAAGTCTACTTATTATAGCTGCTAATTATCATTTGTTTTATAGCACCATACGTTTCGTCATCGACAATAGCTGATATGTTTTGCAAACTTACATTAATTGTTTAAATATCGTCATCATCGAGAATCTATTTACTATAACTACTAATTATCATCAAATTAATGGTACTATTGCATTTCGTCATCGATAGCAGCTGTTCTACTGATTGTCATTGAATGTTTCAATATCATCATCATCGAGAATCTATTTACTATAACTACTAATTATCATCAAATTAATGCTACTTTTGCATTTCGTCATCGATAGCAGCTGTTCTACTGATTGCCGTTGAATGTTTAAATATCGTCATCATCGAGAATCTACTTTACTATAACTACTAATTCTTATCAACTTAATGTACTATTACGCGTCGGCATCGACTTCAACCATTCTATTGATTAATTGGGTGTTTTAAAATAATTTATGGACTGTGAAGCCGAGCTTACTGATTCACCATCATCACTAAATTTTTGCTTCGACTTCATCATACAGTCCACTGACATTAGTAAGCCGCTTCATTTTGGTCCTTCTAGCCGGATTTGCTGGGAAGTCTACAATCAATCACCGTCTAATATTGAGGTATTTACTAGTTTAGTATTTAACTATCGATTTAAAAAAGGGATATATATATGTAAATATATATATTTATATAAATTTCGTAATCTTATAATTTTAAGTATATTGGATATTAGATACCTCTGGTCAATTCGAATATATTCAATTTAGATTTGATATAAAATTTCTAGTATTCATAAAGTCGGACGAGTTGTCAGAGAGGAAGTCTTATATAGTTTAGAAGGTATAAATTCATACATTCGTATCATCATTGATTCTCAGTCTGCCTTTGTTGTCTTTCCCTTGCTTTCGGTGACGCGAATCAGATAGTTCAATGGCAGACCAGGTTAACATTGAATTATTGAAAAAGCAACGATCTGCTTTTAAAGGTCAACTTACATCGTTTAAGTCACACATTCCTTCAGCTTCATCGGTTGGACATTTTGAATCATTATTACGTCGAGTTCAGTTAATATACGACAAGTATGACTCGGTACAATCGAAATTAGAATGCTTAGACGACTCCACCGCTGTCGATCGACTCGCGTTTGAGGAAGATTACGGTACACTGGAATCTGCCCTTAGAAATAAAATCCATGATTTTAAGAAGAATGAGGAGGCGACATTGTCAACGTCATTCCACAATGCGTCATTTCATGACATTAACTCCAGTAATAACATTTCGTCAACAATCAGATTGCCCGAAATCATTCTACCAACGTTTAGTGGTCATGAAGCTGATTGGCTGGCATTTCGCGACGTGTTTATCGACCTCATACATTCAAAGACTCTAGAGCCAACTGCAAAATTTTTATATTTAATTTCTAGTATTCGCCTCGGATCAGCTTACGCTTTAGTGGAAAATCTCCCAGTCACGGCCGATAATTATGAGACCGCATGGACTTTTTTGTGTAATAGGTATAATAACGAGGTCTCAATCCAGCGGTTTCACACTCGCGAGATTTATAACATTAAACCTCCTCAAGAGCATTCCGCTCTTTCTCTCCAACAATTCACTGATAAGGTGTCCAAGCATTTTACGGCATTAAAGTCTCTGAAAGTAAACGTCGCAGCTTGGGATTTGTTGTTGGTACACCATTTGACACAACATTTGGATAATGCCTCAAGAGTCATGGTAGTTAAAAATATGAAGTCTAATGAGAGTCTAACATTTTTTCAATTGATAGAACTATTACGAACACGTATCAGAGTGCTTCATGCCCTGAATGATAATTCATCACGATCCTCACCACGATCTAGTAAACCACCGAGTCGCGTCACTCTAACGGCATCAAGCCACACTCCACCAGAATCGAGTGGCACATCTTGTCCATATTGTTCGGGAGCTCACCAGCTACCACTGTGCCCGGCATTTTGTGGTGAAGGGTTGTCACCCAAAATGAGATTCCATTTCGCTAAAGAAAGGAGAATCTGCGGTAATTGTCTTGTAGATCGACATTTTTTGCGAGATTGTAATGCTCCGTCTTGTAGTAAATGCTCTCTCAAGCATCATGTTCTACTCCATTTCCCAAGTAGTGAAGCTATCAGTCGTCCCTTCAAATCCGGAGCGAATTGTTTAACTACTCTAACTAAACGCCAACAACAGTCATGAGAGTTCAATCGATGCCCAGTCACAATCAGCATGTTCTGCAGCTGCTGCCCCTGATGAGGTGATTTTAAATTCGTCTTGCGATCAAAGCAATCTCGTATTACTTGGCACTGCGCTCATAAACGTCTCAACATCTTACGGAACACATGTTGTGTGCCGAGCACTTCTGGATAGCGGGTCGACTATGAATTTCGTCACTACACACTTGTGCTCCTTGTTGAGGGCCTCTAAGTCTCCCACTTCCAAAACCATTTCAGGTATTGGAGCAAACAAGACGGTTATCAAACATAAGGTTTTCCTCACAATATCGTCGCGTGTATCCGAATACTCCGTCGATCTCAATTTTTACGTGCTACCTAAAATTACCAACATGGTTCCGTGTATGACATTAAAAATACCTGCACCACCGATGTCCGTTGATGTTCTGTTGGCTGATCCATCTTTCAATGTTCCGGATCGCATAGATATACTCTTGGGGGCTGAAATCTACCATCAATTGTTTCTCAGTTCTTCTATCAAACTGTATGATGAATTACCACCCTTCCTCGATTCACAGTTGGGCTACATCGTGTGTGGGCCAACTAAAATGAGCATTGACAGCAAACACGCGCAATCATACATCTCGCTTTGTAGTTTCCAAACGCTTGATGCACAGATAAAGAAATTTTGGAAATGGAAAGTATGCCTGCAAGACCATTATGGTCAAAAGAGGAAGCTGAAGCCGAAACACACTACATCAATAATGTCACTAGAGCGTCCGATGGACGATATTGCGTAGCGCTTCCTACAACCCCGTTGTTGTCAAAATTGGGAAATTCATACACATCAGCTTATCGGCAATTCCTTTCGTTGGAAACACGCCTCAACAACAACCAGAGGTGAAAAAACTATATCATGACTTATTAGTGAATATCGCAAATTAGGTCACATGACCCCTGCGGTTCATAACACTGACGTGATGTCATATTACTTACCCCATCACTATGTTATTAAAGAGCACAGCGTCACCACGAAATTACGTGTCGTATTCAACGCTTCGTCAAGAACGTCGTCACAGATATCTCTGAATGATTGTCTATTAGTCGGTCCAACAATCCAGCAAGATTTGTTTTCCATTTTGCTGCATTTTAGAAAACATGTTGTCGCATTCAGCGGCGATATAGCCAAGATGTACCGTCAAATTATGGTACATGATAACCAACTCAATCTTCAACGAATTCTGTGGCGCGATAAGATTTCCGAGCCGCTTCAGGTTTTTAGTTTACGAACCGTTACCTACGGTACTGCGTGTGCGCCGTTCTTGGCCACACGAACGTTACAACAACTCGCTAGTGATGAGCGGAGTAAGTTTCCCGTAGCTGCTAAAGTCTTGAGTAGTGACTTCTACGTTGACGACGTGTTGACGGGTGCTGCGACCGTGCATGATGCAATTAAATTAAAGAATGAGTTGGTTGAATTACTTCTCATGGGTGGGTTTGAACTACGTAAATTCAATTCGAATGCAGATCAATTAAAGTCAGTTGAAGATGAAACTACAGCGGTCGCGCTCGTGCTGGGATTGCAATGAATACTACTTCCGATCATTTTGAATTTTGTTTACTACGTTGCCAACATCTACTCAATTCACGAAAAGAACAATTTTATCGGAAATTTGTCAGCTCTTTGACCCATTTGGGTTTTGCGCCCCGATCATCGTTACAGCAAAGTTGATTATGCAATCGATTTGGGTACTTCAACATATCGGTTGGGATGACACCTTGCCAATTCAAATTGTGAATCGTTGGACCACTTACAAGGAAGAATTGCGCCAATTACATCGAATTTCAATTCCTCGGTCTGTTTGCTCTCCCTCCGATGAACGACTCGAATTACATGGCTTCTGTGATGCCTCTGAAAAGGCCTATGGTTGCGTGATTTATACACGGTCTGTATCTATCACCAATGAATACAAAATAAATTTACTATGCGCGAAATCAAAGGTGGCACCGCTAAAAAAGGAAACCATTCCACGTTTGGAGCTCTGTGCCGCAGTGTTGCTCGCAGAATTAGTTGGCAAAGTTACGGCTATCATGGGACTCACCTATCATCAAATATTTCTGTGGACAGATTCGAAGATTACACTGTTCAGAATCAAATCCGAAGCCTATAAATATACAACATTTGTTGCCAACCGCATAACAAAGGTCCAGGAACTAACCTCCTTAAGTGACTGGTACTATGTATGCACGAAAGAAAACCCGGCTGATCCTGTTTCGCGAGGTCTTGACCCGTCTCAATTTTCTTCGGCTCTACTCTGGTGGCATGGCCCAGCTTTTTTGAAAACGTCAGCAATGTCTTGGCCGGCACTTACCCAAGAACAAATTCCGGGAGATTTTGGCGCTCTCGAAGTAAAGAAGCCATCAGATGTATGTCTATTACATCAGTCATTATCCACTAATGAATTTTTTCAAGGTTTTCAGTCGTTTACCATGTTGGTTCGCGTTACCTCGTACATTTTTCGGTTCGTTAACTGCGCCAAGAACACGGACATTCGTGCATCACACTCCTCAATACTTCTTCTCTCGAGCGAAATCGAGTTAGCCACCTTCAAACTCGTTAAGTTGGTGCAAGAACAACATTATTCTGACGACATAAAATGTCTCAAAAGGGTAAATCGTCTATCAAATAAAAGCTCTCTCGCTCCCTTGTCACCCTTTCTCGATGAATTTGACATCGTCAGAGTAGGTGGTAGATTGGTTAATGCGGATATTAATCGTGATCAAAAGCACCCGATTTTGCTACCAGGACGTCATTGGTTGACTACTCTTATTGTCCGCCATGAGCATGTAAGATTACTACACGTGGGTCCTCAAGCCTTGCTCTACAGTCTTCGACGGTCCTACTGGATTGTGGGTGGACGTGGTGTATGTCGGTCAGTTGTGCATCGCTGCATTCAATGTTTTCGAGCAAAACCTATTCTGCGTCATCAAGTCATGGGCGACTTGCCCTCCACTAGAGTTAATAGACCCGAGCGGACTTTTGCCATCGTCGGTGTGGATTTTTTTGGGCCCTTTTATTACAGTCACTCGTCTAGAAGTAAAATCAAACAGAAATGTTACGTTTGTACCTTTGTGTGCTTCGCTACCAAAGCAATCCATCTGGAGCTAGTTTGGAATGTGTCAACCGATTCATTTATAGCATGTCTACGACGTTTCATAGGACGCCGTGGACTTTGTAGTAAGATCTATTCTGACAACGCCACGAACTTTATCGGTGGTCGGTCTGAACTGCAAGAACTCAAACAACTTTTTACGTCACAACAGTTCCAAGACGCAACTTCCCGATACTGCTCTAACTAAAATATAGACTGGTGCACTATTCCACCCCGGTCCCCTCACTTTGGAGGTTTGTGGGAGGCCGCAGTCAAAAGCGCTAAGCATCATTTCAAAAGAGTAGTAGGTACATCAACTCTGACAGTTGAAGAATTTTTGACCTTAATATGTCAAATAGAAGCGTGTCTCAACTCCCGACCTTTAACCCCATTATCGAGTGACCCGACCGATTTGGAAGTGCTGACTCCGGGACATTTCCTCATAGGAGCCCCACTTGTGTCTATACCCGAACCGTCTATACTAGACTTAAATACTTCACGACTATCTCGGTTTCAAAAGATTCAACAGATGACACAACGATTTTGGAAGCGATGGAGTTTAGAATACCTTTCAGAATTGCAATTGCGAAAAAAATGGAACCAAGACCCATTCAAGGTTGAAATCGGATCATTGGTGCTTCTACATGAAGACAATCTTCCTCCAATTAAATGGCACTTAGGCCGAATAGTAGAATTGCACCCGGGAAAGGATGGTGTGGTTCGCGTCGTCTCTCTGAAAACTGCAAACGCCGTTCTTAAACGTGCGGTAAATCGTATAAGTGTGTTGCCGACATCCGATGTCGAGTAATGTTTCATCTGACACTAATCTTCCAGCCCCATATTGTTTTCTTATTGTGACTGAATGGGATTGCCAAGATAAAATTGTAGTCTTCGGTAATAGTTTGAAATCATTATACGGTTCTTCGTAAGTCACTAGAATGTGATCTTCAAGATAGCATTGTTGTCTTCGTTAATGTTTTAGAAATAGTTGTGTCGTACCTTTAAATTATTCGTCTTACCTTGTTGGATTGATTAGTATTTTTTTTTTTTTTTTTGAATTCATCAAATATGCATCATATAGTGCATATGCAATATATAATGAGGACAATCTCCCGCCTCTGTAGTGGAATTGCATCCAAGTCAAGATGGAATTGTTCGATTGGCATTGGCTAAACCAAATTCTTCTATTACTTCGTCAAGCTATGTCCACACAGCATAAACAACTACTCGAGCTGTGGTTACTAGTGGGTTTCTTTATTAGAATTGCCTAAACCTAAAGTTTGTTAGATTTCGTTCTCAAGTTATGTATATACCTCATTCGAAAGTATTAACTAAAATCCTGCTTCAGATATTTATTGTTCGAAGCGTATTAAGCATAACATTGAGATTTTCATTCGTCAAGCCATGGAAATACAGCAGGTGTGAGCTGTATTTACTTCAGTGTGATGATTGGGTAACTAATCCATCCACGTCAACATAATGGTCTGGGTTTGTTGTGGTTTATACTAACCATCATCAGCACGTGAGCTAGGATGAGAAATTTTTTGTCGTTATTACACTCTCATTCATAAGCTTTAATTCAGATTACATTCTGCCAATTC
Source organism: Diogma glabrata (assembly GCA_963693315.1). NCBI lineage: Eukaryota > Metazoa > Arthropoda > Insecta > Diptera > Cylindrotomidae > Diogma > Diogma glabrata. The sequence goes on from CAVNZG010000300.1 coordinate 10,488, forward strand.
TATTCGTCGCGTACTTGAGGCAGACTGTATCTAACCGTATAACCGTCGTACGTTTGGTGTATCAGTTCCAGACTGACCCCATAACTCAGAGGTCACCCATGTTCAAACTGACTAGCATCGCTGACATGAACTATGAAGAGACGTATTTTCTTCGTTACCACAGCCTCTATCATAGCTTCGTTTCAGATGACACTCTGCCATCTCCTTTCTTCGCTTACTTGTGGTAGATGGCATCTGACAGCACAATTCATACCAACATGGATGTACCATTTCTGGACTATGTCATACCTAATTATAATGGTCATCGCGTTGCTATATTTGTTTTCACATTTGTAGTAAGGTAATTTTTGTCGCAACATGTAGAACCACTCGTGAAACCTCATTCATATTTCATAACCATTCATCACATCATCATCTAGTCTTTGCTCATCTGGGCAGATGGAATTTATAACAGTTTTCGTCATACAATAGTTTGCGTCAATCTCAAACGTATAACCACTCTGAAAGGGTCTTAACTCTTCGCCGTCATCGCTCAGATAATCCATGAAGGAAGTATTTTTCTTCAGTATCACATTGTTCTCATGTTTTTCCAACAGAGCACAATTTTCCATCACTAGTCTTCATTCATTCGATACATTTTCCATCAGATAGCGCAAATCACTGTAAAATGGGCACATCAATTTCAGATTACGTTACGGCTCGTTATAATGTTCATCGCCTCGATATACCTTGTCTTCATATTTTGTAGTATTGTTAGTCTAATTGCACACGTCGCTATAGTTGTGATTACCTGCCTCTACCGATGCAGGATGTACCGTCATTGAATATGTTATGTTTTCGTCGCGTGTCGTACGTATTGTATATTCGTTACCAAGTTACGATACAAGCATAACTTCATCGAGATCCTTCACACATCTTTCATCATGTAATTCATGGCATAAGGATTCAGCATTGTTAAACAAAAACTGAAACTAGTCAATTCATTTAAAGCAACCAAGTGCTTGGTGGCTTCAGTCTTTGACGTGTTCACCGACAGAACTTATAAGACAAACCTGCTCTATGTTTTTCTTTGTGATCAGTAGCAATTTATCAAGATAAATACATTACATCGAAATGGTAGTTATGTTAAGAAATTGTATTGTAAATCTTAATGTTAGTTTAAGTAATTTGTTATGGTAATAAAAACATTGTTTTGGATAATGTATTTAACCGATCAATAATTATTTGATTGAACGACATCTTTGTTCAATATGAAATTTATTTAATTATATATTGATATACAGGAAGCTATTTTAGGGTCAATTAATTGTTTGTTCTTAAAAATTCTTTTAACGTCGGGATTGTGTTGACGCTGGAAAAGCTTCCTAAAATAAACAGGAAAATATAAGTATATATTCTAAAAAAAAACCAATGTAAAAACTTATCTAAAATTCCTCTAAATTATGAAAATGACTCTTGTTTATAAGTAAACATTGTATTTCATTAGTTCAGCAATTGTGTCAAACATGACAGTTGTAAACAAACAAAACAAACCAAACTAATTATAAATGCTAGGTAGTCATTCAGTTTTGTTTGTACAACCGGTCAATGGATGGCGTTATTATTAGATAATCTTAATTATTCATTCATTTGTATTGTATAAAGTTTTTTTTGAACGAATAGCGCGTCAGCTGGATTGAGGAATTTAAAAACTGACGTGAAAATTGTATTTAATCCACATTTTTGTTTAAAAAGCGCTCAGTCTAATATATTGGAAAAAACTGATTAATCCTTCAGATGTAATTGGCAATGTTATAAGTTAAAGAAAAATTATTATTTTTGTTAAGTTTGTTTAAATTATAATTTGTTAAGTGGTTATAATTGTTGAATAATTGTTAAAAGTTTATTTAAATAAATTATGTTTAAATTCACGTGTTAAGTGGTTGGTCTTTATGTATGAGTCATGGGTTCCGCCATGTTTGCAGCATTTCCAGCGCACGGTCGGTATATTTTATTGTTGTAATAATATAGTGTTGTTCATCTTACAGTGTGCTCACAGCATTCTTCGTTATATTCTTTAATGATGCATGTTTGCTGATTTCATTGAATTACAATAATATTGAAGTACAAGTCGCAGCATTAATTTAAAGTATTCTTCGCTACATTACATACTATACATTTTTGCTGATTCCATCAAAATCCAAAATATACTTCGTATCATTTCATTGATAATATTCTTCGTTGTGTTATATATACTAACTGATCATCAAGAAAGTCTACTTATTATAGCTGCTAATTATCATCAGTTTTAATAGCACCATACGTTTCGTCATCGACAATAGCTGATATGTTTTGCAAACTTACATTAATTGTTTAAATATCGTCATCATCGAGAGTCTGCTTACTATAGCTGCTAATTATCATCAGTTTTAATATCACCATACGTTTCGTCATCGACAATAGCTGATATGTTTTGCAAACTTACATTAATTGTTTCAATATCGTCATCATCGAGAATCTATTTACTATAACTACTAATTATCATCAAATTAATGGTACTATTGCATTTCGTCATCGATAGCAGCTGTTCTACTGATTGTCATTGAATGTTTCAATATCATCATCATCGAGAATCTATTTACTATAACTACTAATTATCATCAAATTAATGCTACTTTTGCATTTCGTCATCGATAGCAGCTGTTCTACTGATTGCCGTTGAATGTTTAAATATCGTCATCATCGAGAATCTACTTTACTATAACTACTAATTCTTATCAACTTAATGTACTATTACGCGTCGGCATCGACTTCAACCATTCTATTGATTAATTGGGTGTTTTAAAATAATTTATGGACTGTGGAGCCGAGCTTACTGATTCACCATCATCACTAAATTTTTGCTTCGACTTCATCATACAGTCCACTGACATTAGTAAGCCGCTTCACCGTCGGTGCAAGTGAAATGGATATGCAACATACTTTTGAGGCTGCCTATAAGCATTGCTATGAGCTTGTTCTGTGCTCAAGCGCAAGATACTGTACACCGTCAGTGCTTAAAGGGATGGATATTAAACACACTTTTGAGGCTGTCTATAATCAATCATTTGCGCCTGTTCTGTGATCATGCGCAAGAGTTTGTACGCTGTCAGTGCAAGTGACATGGACATTAAACATACTGTTGAGACTGACCATAAACAGCCCTTTGAGCTTGTTCTGTGCTCGTGCGCAAGATACTGTACACCGTCAATGGTAAATGGCACAGATATTAAACACACTCATATATATATATATATATATATATATATATATATATATATATATATATATATATATATATATATATAAACGAAAAGAGATATAACGAAAACGACCGGCACTCTCACGGTCGCATTTTTTGAGGTAGATCAAAAAAAATTCTGCACATGTGTGTATTAATATCTTGGACAAGTGCGTGAATCAGCAAAATCCGACACGTGGTTAAGAAACTAGAGGCTTTTTTATAAAAAAATTGACAATTTAAAACCGTTATAACGGCCGTTTGGATACTAATATTTTAAAAACATTAAAAAAATTAGAATCTTTGGAATCCTTTTTATCAATTTATTATAAAAATAAACCTCTGCAGTAAGAGGTTCCTGAGTGAGCGGCTCCGACAAATAAGTTTGCAAAAAAAAATTTTTTTTGAAACAACCGGCACTCTCACGGTCGCATTTGAAGATCCAGATCAAAAAATCTTTTCTAAAAATGTGTGTTTTATTAATATCTTGGACAAGTTCGTAAATCAGCCAAATCCGATAGACGGTTAAGAAACTATAGGCTTTATACTAGAAAAAAAATCTGTTTTTAGATCCCTTATAACGGCCATTTGGATATTGATATTTTTAAAATTTTCATAAATTTAGAATGTTTGAAACCTTTTTTATCAATTTCTTCCAAAAAATAGACCTCTGCAGTTGGAGGTTTCAAAGTGAGCGGCTTAAACAAAAAAGCTTGTAAAACACAAAATGCGTTTGAATCAACCGGCATTCTCATGGTCGCATTTGTAGAGCCAAATCAAAAAAGTTTTTTAAAAATGTGTGTTTTATGAATATCTTGGACAATTTCGTAAATCAGCAAAATCCAACACATGGTTAAGAAACAAGAGGCTTTAGACTAGGAAAAAAATGGTTTTTTAAATTCGTTCTAACAGCCGTTTGGATACTAATATTTTTAAAATCTTCATAAATTTAGAATCTGTGGAAACAGTTTAATCCGGTTCTTATAAATATATACCTCTACAGTTAGAGGTTTTTGACTTGTCAGCTTCAACAAAAAAGTTTGCAACAATCCCCAACAACAACAATTTGCAAAAACCTTGTAACAGTCAATGAAAAAAAAAAATAAAAAGATTTGAATAGAAGAAATTAATTTTTTTTTCTTAGAAATAAACAATTTTAATATTTTGCATTAATTGCACGTTATATAATATAGAGTAGATTTGCTGTGTGTTTTTCATTAGTATCATACATTGTCACATTTGTGACAATGTATGATTGTTATCATATTTGTTTATTACAAAATTGGATAGATGTAGTTTTGCTTATATGAAGCTAATTTTCTTTTTAAAATTTGTTCGATATCTGTTAGTAATTAGCTTGTTTTGTTTAAACTAATCTGATACATCAGATTCTACTTGTACACAACTGTCTGATCGCGTACGATCGCGTATCTACCTATGGACATCTTGGGCCCTATTCCCGAACACATAAATGTAAATTTTGACAATATTGTGAAATTTGTATTGCATAACATTAAACGGTAACGGTAACGATTTTCCGGAAAACGAATTTCACATTATTGTCTAAATTTAATTTAGATAATATTGTGAAATTCGTTTTTCGTCAAATCGTTGCCGTTACCGTTTAATGTTACGCAATACAAACTTCACAATATTGTTTCACATTTATGTGTTCGGGAATAGGGCCCTTGCCGCTCAGATTTTTTTTATTATGTGATAAGTACGATAAAAGTTAACATAAAAGAAAAATTAAAAAATTGTTGAAATTATTTTTTAATATGAGTATAACAAAACGAAACACTATAAAACAACAAAAGCAATTGAAACAACATAAAGAAAAAACATTATTTTTTTTTCTGTTTAAATTCACTTAGTCGTTTTGTGTGGACAGTGTGGTGGTGAAAAGTTTAATGTTTAATGTCAACCGATAAATTTAGCTCTTGTTTGATTTTATTGTTTAATTTTTGTTTGTTATTCTGTTTTAGTTAAACGAAGTGTATGTTTGTTGAGACTTTAAAATTTAAATTAAGGTGGTTTGAAGGAGTGTACTTCTAATTACTGTTTTCAACGTTACATAATCAAATTAACTAAAACTAGAATTCAAATAATAAGCTTGTATATTTATACTAAATAGCTTAACGATTCAATTTCAATTAATTACTACAAAATTGAAGTAATTAAAATTATAATTATCTAATAAGAAATAAATAAAAGCACAATTAAAAGTTATGTAAAGTTTCTCTTAATATTTGCTTTTAACACTTTAATGTTGGTAATTATAATTATATTGTAATTAAATTATCTTCATCTTAATTATAATCTACCTAATCCAAAAGTGCAACTAAACTATTTAAAATAGTTTTCAAAATTTTAACATAGAAATGAAATCTTTTCTATAATTTTTATTGACTTTTATATAAGAAAATTATGCAGAAAAAGACAATTTTTATTTTCTTACGAGTACGAAGTAAATATAAAATATTCGTAAAAATTGAGAAAAAGAATCACGTTTTATTCCAATATTTGTACATATATTATGTTAAACTAGAAATAAACTTAACAAATAAACTTTCTTACACAGTAAGAAAAAGTTTTCATTAATTTTTGTAAATTTCTGTTTTTATTTTATTGTATAATAAGAAATAGTTCTATGTTGATTGTTGGGTGTCATAGCTTTTCACATATTGTGTGAGTAATTACAGAATTGTTGTCAAATATATTTCTGTTTTCATATTCAATTAATTTATCCATAATACTTGACTTAAACAATAACAATTAACCTAAAGACATCCAACTGTTTGCATAATTATCAAACATAACAACCGTAAACAAATTAAACAAACAAACGATCGACATTAATTTTCTTGATTATATGAATATTTTCAAAGAACACGCACACATTCATAGACATAAATTTCATTTTGACAATAATCCAAGAAGTAAAAAGAAAAACAAACAATAAAACGTCTTATGTTTTTCTTTATTCCGTTATATCTTATTTTTGAACGATAAAAACACTAAATTAAAATTAACCGAAAAACAAAATCGATTTTTTTTCTTGAAGTTGTTTTGTGTTTTTGTTTTGTGTAAGACCAACGCAAACTTAAACTTTAAAATAAGAAGAAAAAGATTTTCTGAAATCTGATTATATAGAAAGAAAGAATGAACATTATTTTCTCATTTATTCAACTTGTATTTTATTATTTTTTCTTATAATGTTTCGACTTTCGTAAGTACTATTATTAGGTTTTTTTATGTTTTTGAAAATGTTTCTTTTTAATGGGTAACTTTTTATTGGATTAGGCAATGTGAAAGATAATTTTTGTTTTAAATTTTGATTAGTGTGAATAGGTTTTTCTTAATTAATCTAATGTAAAT
>CAVNZG010000301.1:0-10369 GCA_963693315.1 Diogma glabrata
AGAGAGAGAGAGAGAGAGAGGAGAGGAGACGAGAGAGACGAGAGAGAGGAGAGAGAGAGAGAGACGAGAGAGAGAATTCTCCAATCTGAACATAGCTGCGGCCTCTAGTGTTATGGTGAGCGCAAGTGAGCTACTTATCTCATCTTATTTTTAAAACAACTTTTCGCCAATTGTTTGAAAATAAGACGAGTTAATCTTGAAAATCACAAAAAAAATAATACGAATAAATAAAAAAAATTATTATCAATAAATTAAATATTATTAAACAAAAAAAATCAAAATTAATTATTATTTGGGAATTTTTGCATTGTAAATAAGTGATGATAAAGTTTCAAGTTTGAAATAGTCATCGACTCAGTGGCGTAATTGATAGCGTGTCTGTCAAAGGATTCAAACATGGCACTGAAGAAGGGTTCGAATTTATTCGAAACCCGTAAAATAAGAAGTGGAGTTTTTATCTGAGAAACAACCACACCTTTGAACATACGAAAACATTCCAATTACTTACTTACTTGGATTTGAAAATGTATTATTATTATTTTTATTTTTCATGCGGGCGGCATGACGACATTGTAATCCCGCTACATAACACATTTTATTTTAAAATAAGTCGGTCAAGTGCGAATAAAATTCGCTCGCCGAGGGTTCCGTGAATGTTATAGAAGAACAAACTGACAAAAATAATATACATAAAGTGGTGTTGTCGAGTTTTTATATTGCCAGACTATAGTCACATAAAAATGATTTTTTCCTCTTAAATGTCAGGAGCAATGTCACTTGAAAATTCATCTAAATTTTACACAAAATGCTACATCTCGGTAAATACTAGCAAAAGCAGTTTAGGGTACTTAATAGAGATTCATTTAGACTAACTTGTAAATTATTGGAAAATATGCATTATTAATTCAAATAATAATTCAATAATTCGAAAACTGTGCATCGCAAAATTTTGAAAAAAATTCAGCATTTATTAAATAAGGTGCTTTTCATATGACGTCCCTTTAATTTGGGTCAAAAAAGTTTTTTTTCACCCTTCCTCACTCTCAACCCGTCAAAATAGAGGAATATAATTATGTGACACTCCACTGTAGTTTAAGTTCAGAGTTTATCAAATGAGTTTTTTCAAAATTTTCTGTCGATCAACGTCGAAACGTGGGGGGGGGGGAGGGGTGGTAAACAACCATAATTCAAAAACTGTGCACCGCAAAATTCTAAAAAAAAAAACAATGTTCCTTAATTAAGACTTCTTTCATGATAACTACTCGTTATGATCCAAAAAATAATTTTTCGCTCTTCCTTAATTTCACCCCCTTAAAATACAAAAAAATAATTATGTGACACTTCGCTACAGTTTTCGTTTAAGGTTTGGCGAACTTTCTATCTTTATAAATTTTTTTCAATTTTTCTGTCAATCAATGTCGAAAGGTAGGTTAAGCTTACCAATTTTTTGTTGCACTGTTTTGACAATAACTCAAAAACGGAGTACTGAAACATTCTAAAAAAAAATCACAATGTTTCTGAAATTGAGTGCTCTTTCACATGGCATTTGGGTCAAAAAACATATTTTTCACCCTTCCCCACTCCCATCCCCTAAACATAAGGAAATAAAATTATTTGAGACTGCTATATTTTTCGTTAAGAGGTTATGAAATTTGTCGCTATGAGTTTTTTTTAATTTTTCTGTCAATCAACGAAGAAACGTAGGGGAAGGGGACCAATTTTTGTTGCACTTTTTTGACAATAACTCAAAAACTGTGCACTGCAAAATTCTAAAAAAAATTATAATGTTTCTTAAATTAAGTGCTCTTTTATATTTCAGCTCCGTAGGATTTATAGTTTGTAAGATTATCGATTTTAAGACAAAAACACATCGAAGTCTCACCAATAGTGTTCCGTATAAAAAACAGAACCCCTTAAAAAAAATTAGTCTAAAAATTTCAATTGCAATTTATAACATCAAGCAGCCAGGAGCAAGTTGCCAGTTTTCTGACTGGCATGTTTCCAAGCAAAACATCAGAGCTAACTATACACCTTACCTTCCTTACAGTTTCTAGTTATGTGGTAGAAAAACAATTTCCGTTTTGAGTCTCAACTAGAAAAACTAGTATTTTTGGCTTTGTAACACAGTTTAATTTAATGAACAAACTTATAATGTACGGCTATATGTGAAAATAACTAAAACTAATTATTTGTCGGTAACAATTGAGCATTTGACATTGGCTTTAATTACATTAATGAATTAAAGTTTTTTGATGCACCATTTAGATAACAAATTAATGATGAATGAAATCATAATTACATTATGTCCAAAGAAAACATATATATGATGAAGTCATCATATATTACAAAAGCTTTTTTGGTTCACATAGTTATTGTTTGTGCTTTCGTGTTTTCAATAAATGAAACTAATGATGATGTTTTAATTTAATGTTTCATTAAATAACAAATAGAATGTATGTATTACAAAAAAATTAAACTGATTTCGAGATGAGAGAATTTATAGTTTATTATTCATGGATAAATTGGAAAAAATAATTTCTGTTTCTAATTACTAAATTTGATAATAAATGGAAAAGTTTGAAAGTCGGTCGATATTATTGCAAATCAATATATGAGTTAGATCTTCAGGAAAAAATCGTTTAGTAATTTAATTGAATTGAAAGGTTGTGGAAGGCTTATAGACAGCCTACACTACTCTATGTTCCATTATTCCATAGTTCCATTAACCGCACAAACAGTTTCAGTCATCAAAGTTGTTTACCAATTTCTAACGTCAATCATAAATCGAAACTTTTTATTACCTTCATTGACAAAACAAATCAAAAACAAAACGTGACAAACACCAATAAAGATGTCGCAATAAAATTCAGCATTAAAACATTAGGAAAAAAACATATTCAATATTTCAAAACTAATTTCAACATTTTTAGCTTTTAATGAAATTTAATCATGAACGAAATCTATTTATACAAAACAATTCAAGTTTAAATTGTATTAATAATTTATTATTTTTATTTAAAACTTTCAAACAAGAGTTTTCAACACCAATTATTATTAAAAAGCTCTCTCGTCGAAATTTTATTCAATTGGTCAGAAAAGAAATCAAATTATTTCTAATAAATCTAATTAAAATACCAAAATCAACAAAAAAATTTAAATTTTATGCAAAACCGAAAATAATTATGTTAATTTTAGAAATATATTTTTTATATATTAAGAAATGTAAGCTTTTGTTTTGGTGATCGAATTAAATTATAAATTTTGCGAAACAGTCATGGTCAAGGTTTTATTCCTAGTATACTTCAAAGATGTAAATAAAAAGACATGAGATAATTTAATCAGGTGATTTTTTTAATCAAAACAAAACTGTTTGATTTAGATTTATTTTATTGAATTTAAAATAATATATATTAGGTTTCGTTTTTAGATTCGACGGGGACCTATTTCTTTTGATTTTACGCTAATGACACAGAATAATTTTCTTTTAAGATTATGAACATCAAATAGATACAATATAATCCAGAAAGAATTAGATATATTATTATACTATTTCGTATTAAATTGTTTTCATTCGGGAGAGCTTCAAGATCAAATACTATATATTACCATAACAACGGAGGTAATTAACACTTAACTTTTTTTTTTTTTTTAATAAAATGTGTTGTGTAGTAGGCATTACAATATGTGTTACAACAACACATAAAAACCATTTAAGACCAAGGTCCCACAACAACATACGTTCTAAGGATGTTAATGGACGCAAATCTTTTTTTTTTGTTTGTTTTCTAATATTTTTTTGTTAAATAATGGATAACTAAACAATAAATCCTATCACATATAAAATATGACATAGGCCAATATTTCGTGATAGGATAGGGAAAATAAAAATAAAATAAGAAATAAAAAGCAAATTTGTTTTAAAAATTTGCAGGAACAAAACTAAAATAGGTTTGCCAATAGTCCAGCTAATGACATAATCCTTGATTATGGGACGCAGTATCTTTCTCAATGATTAAGCTCAGATATATAGTTATATTAAGGCTCATTTCTTCAAGCAAGCTACAGCGTGCCATCAACAACAATATTCATTAGCTAAGATTGACAGTGCTACCGTTGACTGAATACAGTTCATCCGCCAACATCCCCAAGATATCACCTTCGCTAGTGACATCTCACTGCTATTGCCAGTGGTATGGTATATCTCACGTTAACTCATATGCAAATAGTAGCAGGGACTGGAGTACGCGGGGTTCTCACACCCGTGGATCAAAAAATAGAACAAAATTCACAAATTAATAAAAACTGATCCCTCCATGCATATATGGAGAGAAAAAGGGGAAAAAACTTTCGTTTTTTTTAACAATCGGGCAGAGAACGTGGTTTTTGGAAATTTTTTTGACTCGAGTTTGTGATTTTGGTACCAAACGATCGGACTTGGCCGTCACCCAAAAACTTTATGAGATTGGGGTGGTAGGACCCACCCCCACCCCTTTACACCCTCTTTAAGTTTTAGCATATAAAAATCTATATAAAATAAATGGGAAGAGATAAAATTAATTTAATGGCACCATTACCTTTTATTCAGACCGGCGCAACTTTTGAGTCAAAAAGTTGGTTTGCACCCCCACCCAGAACCAACCCCGTGGGTGGGGTTGACACATTAAATGAGTACAATAGGTCATGTGGGGTATCGTTAGAATCAGAATTTCATAACAAATACAATCCCTCATATTACCCCCTGATCGGTGACATCACCATTTTTTGCTCCGTAGAAAAAAACATTTTTTTTGCATGTCATGTTTGGTGTCGATTTCAATATAATCGGAGATACTGAGTTCAATGATGATGATAAAAATGGGGGCCGGACTCGGGGTAGTCCAAAAAGGATGTGGAGTTTGGGGGGTCGGTTATAAAAAAATATCGAAATTATCGTCATAATAAAAAATGGGGTCGGACTCAGGGTAGTCCAATAATAGGTGGGGGTTGGGGGGTCGGTTATACAAAGTATCGAAATTATTGTCATTATTATCAATTTTTACATAATCGAGGATACTGTGTTCAATGGTAATGGTAAAAATGTTGACCGGACTCAGGGTAGTTCAATAAGAGGTTGGGGTTGGGAGTCGGTTATAAAAAATATCGAAATTATCGTCATCATTATCAATTTTAACATAATCGAGGATGTTTATAATTATCAAATTGTATGAATAAATTTGTGATCAGCTTTAATTAAATAATAAGAGATATAAAATAGAGGAACAAAAACAGGTTTAAAAATCATAATAAAAATTAAATATTATTGTTAGCATACGTTTCTAAAATGTAATAATCATAAATCATTCTAATTTTGTAAATCAAATCGCAAGGATTAAAACTTTATTGTGTTAATTGAAAATTTATTTATATTAAAATTGTTGTAAAACATAAAATAATTAAATTTAAATAAACAAAAAATTATTTGTTTAAACAGAGGATGCTGCATTCAATTATCATAGTAAAAATTGGGGCCGGACTCAGGGTAGTCCAATAATAGGTGTCGGTTGGGGGGTCGGTTACACAAGGTATCGAAATTATTGTCATTATTATCGATTTTTACATAATTGAGGATGCTGAGTTCAATGGTGATGGTAAAAATGTTGACCGGACTCAGAGTAGTTTAATAAGGGGTGAGGATTGGGGGTCTGGTCATGAATAGTATCAAAATTATCGTCATTATTTCGATTTTAACATAGTCAAAGATGCTGAGTTCAATGGTGATGATAAAAATGGTGACCGGATTCAGGGTAGTTCAATAAGGGGTGGGAGTTGGAGGTCTGGTCATGAATAGTATCAAAATTGTCGTCATTAGTGTTGATTTCAACATACTTGAGGACTGAATCCAACAGTGATGTTTAAATTGGGATCAAAAATATAAGGGTGTCACTAAAGGGTGGGAGTTGGGGGTTGAAAACCGAAAATGTTCACAAATATATTATGAGTATTGATTTTGGATAATAGAACTACCACTTCATTTTAGTATTTGAAGTCTTATTTCTATTTAAATTATATGCAATTTATGTTTTATCATATTCACTGTGAAACTAATATTTGTTTATGTACTATTTTTTTTTTTTTTTTTAAATAAAATGTGTTGTGTAATAGGGTTTAGAATATGTGTCACAACAACACATAAATACCTTTTAAGACCTAGGTCTAGACCTGAATCCCACAACAACTAGCGTTCTAAGGTGTAGATTAACGCTTTTTTTAAACATCTGCGGGTTGAACCCACCTGAGACTAAGTGTTCCGGCAAACTATTCCATTTGTACGCAGTTCGGACAAAGAAGTCTCTCTGCGATCTGCCAGTATGACAGCGCGGGATCTTTACCGTTTCACCGGTTGCGGCAGCCGATTGCCGAGTTGAACGGGAGTAAGAATAAGTTTGAGGCATGATGCCGCTGATTTCATCTGAGCACTGCTGATGACGATAGTTGTAAAAACCAACGAGGTCAGCAACAGTGCGACGATGTTGTAGGGAATCAAGTTTTGATGTCAAAGTTCGATCACCCAAAATTCGTATAGCCCGCTTTTGAAGAGTCCAAGAGGGCCAAGATGGAAACAGAGGCAGCACCCCAAACTTGACAGCAGTACTCCATACAGAGACAAATAGAGGACTTATAAACATGGAGCAATTGGTATGGAGTGAAAATTTTTTTGCATCTATTGAGGAGGCCGAGTTTTTTAGACGCGCTTTTTCCCATCGCCATTACATGATCGTTCCAGAGTAGGTCATTTGAAACTGTGACACCCAATAAACGAATGTTTTTACATTCCTCTATTGGTTCATCACACATACTGAATAAAATATCTTTGGGGAACTCGGTCTTTAATCTGGAAACAATCAACAGCTGTGTTTTGGTAGAGTTGAAATTGACAAGGTTTTGGTCACCCCAGTCGGCGACTTTATTCAGGTCTTTGTTCACGTTTAAGGCAGCGTTTCTCCGGGCAGGATTAATTCGTTCGTGCATTTTACCTTTTGAAGGAAGGGGCTCGAACGACTTGTGCAGAGTACTATCATCTGCAAAACTATTTATTGGGTTGCTGGTGATTTTCAACTATTCGTTGATATAAATCAAAAATAGGGTTGGGGACAATACTGAGCCTTGGGGTACACCAGCGTTAATTAGTTTAGACTCAGAAGAAAATCCGTCTAATGTTACCGAAATGTATCGGTTGGATAGAAAATTTTGAATCAGCCTCACAACATTGGGATAACCGTACGCAACGAGCTTGTTGATTAAGTTGGCATGCCAGACTCGATCGAATGCCTTGGACATGTCTAAAGCGATAACGTATGTTTCACCACCTTTATCAAGTATGCTGTTCCAACAATGCGCTACATAGTTTAATAGATCGGTGGTTGATCTTTTGTTTCGAAAACCGTATTGGCTGTCGGATATTAAATGATTTTCTTCCAGAAATTTTGAAATATGTGTATTAATATAATGCTCGTAGACTTTGGATAGGACCGATAGTAAAGCTATTGGCCTATAATTTGAGATATCGGATTTTGGTCCCTTTTTGGGGAGGGGCTGGACATTTGCCGAATTCCAGCACGAGGGAAATATACCAGATTTGTAGGATTGGTAGAATATTTTAGTTAAAGTTGGTGCAAGTTCTTTGGAAAAGGTTTTTAAAATAATGGGTGGAATATCGTCCATTCCTGAGGCTTTGTTGATGTTTAACCCCTTTAAAAGTTTAGCGACTGTTTTGGGTTTGAAGTGAAGTTCATTCATATTAACTCCTGAAGACTGGATTTGAGGTATTTCTTTAGGAGTTTCCAAAACAGTGAATTTCAGAGCAAAGCTTTCAGCGAACAAGTTAGCTTTTCTTGCGGGATCATTGACGATTAAATCACCATCAATAATAGGGGGAATAGAAAATTTTGTACCAGAATTTAAAGAATTAATGGCACTGTAGAAACTCTTGTCAGAAACAGACATAGACGTAAGTTTTGAGGCTTTCGCTCTGTCAATTTCAGACTTTTCGTTTGAGATAATCTGGTTAGATATTTTGTTGACCTTTAGATATTGGGATCGATTAGTGGGAGTTTTGTTATGAATCCAAATATTAAATGATCTACGTTTGTTTCTAAGTGCCGTTTTGGCAGCTTTCGAATACAAGTATTTTTGTTTGGGTTTTACTATGGAGAAAGGGACAAATTTATTGATAGCAAATTGGATGGTTTCTGTAAAGTTTTGGGCAGAAACATTTACATTGTCAGTGTAAAAACAATGACGGTCGAAAGGGAAACCATGGAAAAAATTTTGAAGACCACTCTTATCCATTTTTGAGTAGTGAAATATTTTACGGGGTTTGGGAGCTGTAGTTTTAAGTAAATCAGTTTTGATAACTGATGAGATTAAATAATGATCAGAATTTCCAATACTACCTTTCGCGACATCGACACTCGTAATATCTGGCATTGTGGTAAGATAGAGATCTAAAAGAAAACTATTATCACCGCCATTACGGGGAGTGAAAGTCGGGCTGTTAACAATCTGGAATAGGCCCTGAGACGCGGCAAAAATTTCTGCCAGTTTTCCACTATTGTCAACATCGTCGGTCGATTTGGAGAATTCCAACCATGATTTGTTGTGGACGTTGAAGTCACCGGTAACGATAACTTCACAATTAGGGGACTTTGCTCTAATCTTGTTCACAATTTTTGTCAGTATATTAAAAAAGTTTGGGTTACGTTTGTTGGGGGACCGGTATAAAGCTATTGTACAAAAAAGTCATTTCTGGAAGACAAATCTTTAAAACCATTGTATTGAAGCCGTCACCGTGTAGTTCAAAATTTGGAAAGCGCGTGTACGCAACACTCTCATGAATGAATGCGCATACGCCCTGATGGAGTTTGAAAGCTGATTCGAGCCTATATTTGGAATTAAGCGATTCTATAAAGAGAAAATTTTCAGAAACTTGTGTTTCTGTAAGGAATAGAATGTTCGGTTTGTCGTGCTCAAGATGATGTTGCACGTGGTCATGGTTAGCGTTCAATCCGCAGATGTTTTGAACATGTATTTTAAAATTTTTTATTGATTCATATATGTTTTGTCCCTGCAAATTCCGTGGACGTGCCGCTTTATGGGCGGGTGGATTGCGCAAATTTGCTTTACCACTTGCAGACTTATTTTTTTTCGGTTGTACATATATATATATATATATATATATATATATATATA
Source organism: Diogma glabrata (assembly GCA_963693315.1). Taxonomy (NCBI): domain Eukaryota; kingdom Metazoa; phylum Arthropoda; class Insecta; order Diptera; family Cylindrotomidae; genus Diogma; species Diogma glabrata. The sequence continues at coordinate 9,229 of CAVNZG010000301.1, forward strand.
TATATATATATATATATATATATATATATATATATATATATATATATATATATATATATATGTATGTATATATATATATATATATATATATATATATATATATATATATATATATATATATATATATATATATATATACATATATATATATATATATATATATATATATATATATATATATATATATATATATATATATATATATATATATATATATATATATATATATATATTTATATATATATATATATATATATATATATATATATATATATATATATATATATATATATATATATATATATATATATATATACATATATATATATATATATATATATATATATATATATATATATATATATATATATATATATATATATATATATATATATATATATATATATATATATATATATATATATATATATATATATATATATATATATATATATATATATATATATATATAAATATATATGTATATATATATGTATATATATATATATATATATATATATATATATATATATATATATATATATATATATATATATATATATATAACAGGTCGTTCAATAAGTCCGTAGGATAAGTAAGAAAAAAACAACATTTTGACAAAACTCGATTTTTTTATTCAACATAGTTGCCTTCGAGGGCGATACAACGAGTATAGCGATTTTCCAACTTTTCCATACCACTTTTATAGTACGATTTCTCTTTCTCGTCAAAATAGGCCTCAGTTTCAGCGATTACTTCATCATTGGACTTAAATTTCTTTCCAACAAGCATTCTCTTGAGATCTGAAAACAGGAAAAAGTCGCTGGGGGCTAAATCTGGAGAATATGGTGGGTGGGTAAGCAATTCATAGCCCAATTCATTCAATTTTGCCATCGTTTTAATCGATCTGTGACACGGTGCATTATCTTGGTGAAACAACACTTTTTTCTTTTGCAAATAGGGCCATTTCTTTGCGATTTCAGCCTTCAATCGATCCAAAAGTTCACAGTAATACTCGCTGTTGATGGTGGTTCCTTTTTGGAGATAGTCGATGAATATTATTCCGTTCGTATCCCAAAATACAGACGCCATCACCTTACCGGCCGACTGTTGCGTCTTTGCTCGCTTTGGATTCGGTTCG
>CAVNZG010000302.1:0-29384 GCA_963693315.1 Diogma glabrata
GGTAGATTATATGCACACAGATTATTTTAAAATTTAGACAATAATAACTATATTTATTTTTCAGACTAAACATTTGTCCATATATGCTCCTATAGCAGGCAAGCACAACTCGACAGATCTAAGCAAAATTGCATCTGACAAATTAATTAACCAATATAACTGGGACGGCTTGCATCTTAAGCTACCCATTAAACAAATGGTTTTATTTAATAAAATCCTATTTGGTGATTATAATTTTCTTATAATAATTAAATTGTTTTGTTATTCTTAGGATACTTTTAGCTTTTTATAAACACCTTTTATTTTAAATGAAAGTGTGCTTGTTTAATTTTAATTCTAATTTATTCTAAGATTTCGACTTAGTAGTCAATCCCAGGTACATTAATTAAGGACATTATAAATACATAGATATAAATTTTTTTACATTTATGTATTTATAATTTTTTTTTAATATTATTATAAATATATTGGGAATAGAGCCTATTTAAAAACAAATTAATTATTTTAAATTAAAATGTATATTTTACGTTTCGGCAAACATCCTTTGCCATTTTCAAAAAAATTATTACAAAATTTTTTAAAAAATTAACATATATATTAATTTAAAAATTAATATATATGTACATTTAATTTAAATTTTATTATACATTTTAATTTAAAATAATTAATTTGTTTTTAAATAGGCTCTATTCCCAATATATTTATAATAAAATTAATATAAAAGCCTACAATATACTATTATTATAATTTTTTAATAATTGTAAATATGGTTATGACTGCGCTAAGTCAAAATACTAGGATTAAATTAGAATTAACATGTAATAACCATCCATCGCCTTTTGATTTAAAACAAATGTTGTCTATAAAAGGCTAAATAAAGTATCCTAACAAAAAAGAGATAAATTAAGTTATTAAATTTAATTTTTTGAATAAATAATAATAATTGGTATTTTCATTTTAGATGCATGGCAGATTAAATTCACACAATATAAAGATTATGAGACATCGATAAAAAAGCAAATATTCGATGCTCATAATAGAGAGAATCGAAGAAGAAGTCGCGCTAGACAAACCGCTCCGACTATTTTGTAAATTTATGTATATATTATTATAGTATTTTTGAAATTTTTATTTATCATTAGAGAATAAGATTTGTTGAATTTAATGAGACTGAATTATATTGAATTATATTATATTATTATTTTATATTGATTATTTATATTATTTTATAATTTTTGCATTTATTATATTAGATATTTTTAAGTACAAATTGAATTTAATCCCAAATTAAGAATTTATGGGTGCAATATTTTTTATTTTGTGATTTACATTTTAAATGATATTATTTTTGAAATTTTTATTTATCATTAGAGAATAAGATTTGTTGAATTTAATGAGACTGAATTATATTGAATTATTTTATATTATTATATTATTTTATATTGAATTATTTTATAATTTTTGTATTTATTATATTAGATATTTTTAAGTACAAATTGAATTTAATCCCAAATTAAGAATTTATGGGTGTAATTTTGTATTTTGTGATTTGCATTTTTAGTTCTTTATATTTTAAAAAATTATTAAAAGTTTTTCGTTTATAAAAAAAATACTTCCAAGACACACTCCAAACCTGTTACCTCAGACAATCATAATATTGACGAACACCAGTTATGTTACCAATCACCAACACTGGACATGTTACATAAGACGAAGTCGATACATGTATCATAAGACGTCTACCAAACTTGTTATCTAAGACGATAACCAGTTATGTTACTAGCGATTGATGCAAGACATGTTACGTAAGACAACTACCAAACATGTTACAAAAGACAATCACTAGATATGTGACCAACGACGACTGTTACATCAGACGAATTTGAGACACGTTACATAAGACGGGTACCAGTCATGTTAACAACAACAACCAACCAACAAGTCTTTGAAGAGTCTGAGTCCCAAATACATGGAGCTGTCTTTTGAACGTCTTGGGTTTGTTACTACACCATGTCTTGAGCTTGTCTTGCATATGTTACTCAAGACACGTTTGCTGGGTATATTGACGACTGGTAAAGTGATAGCAGCGCCCTCTCTTAGCAAAATTTAAAAACTCTTAAATACGATCGAAAATCAAAATTCAAACGAAAAGTAAGTAAAATATTAATATTTATTCTTTTTCATTTGTTTTGGATAAATAATTTTCCAAAATATAAGTATAGTAGAATTTTTTTGCCAGCGAATTTTTGACAGCTATGACGCAGCAAGAGACAAATAGATGAGACAAAAAGTAAAACAGAGATGTATTATTTATTTTGGGATAAATTTGTTTTCAAAACAATTATATTTATTAAATTTCTACTTCTAGTTCGTACCATTTGTTTGTTGTGATATTTGTTTCCATGGGCGTCGTTACTTTTATTATAATTATTTTTAATTATCAAAATTTTGTTACATTGCCTACAAAATCATTAATATTTTTACTAGTTTTTGATTTTCTAATATAATTGGTTGAATTTCAATAGTAATTTATTAATTTTTATGCGTTTTTTTGTCCATTTCAATGGGACCCCAATAGTTTTTTTTAATATTTTAATCGAGACACTGAATGTGCAAACAATATGCGCATGTGCAAACAATATGCGCATAACAAACAAATTTTGTGTTCGCTGGCAAAAAAATTCTACTATACAAACGATTAAAATTAAAGTAACAATTAATATTTTTTAGGTGAACTGTGAATAATGGATGTTATTGTTTTTATTTCAAATGTTATTGTTTTTATTTCAGTGCAATCTAAAACTGTTATTGTATTAGGAAACTGTTCGAAACATTTTGGCAAATTTTTTATGTTTTCTTCTCGAGTCTGCCAATATATGCAACACTTTAAAGCTTTTGCTAAGAGCTGCAAAGGCTGCAAGACAATCGGCAAAATAATTTTTAGCACATTTTGAGGAGATATTGAATAGTATAGCGATCTTTATGTTGTTCATATTCATTTTTATGCGATACATCGTCAATATTATACGATTTTTTAGAGACAACCCAATATTATAGGGCTCTTCTGGCCTTATTAATAAACAACACTTATGTAACCGTTCTAACAAAGTTAGAGTTGGAATTCTAGTCATGGAATTTAATTTTTCGTCAGTATCAACAAGGAACGGTAGATTATTAAGTTTTGCTGGTTCACCATTAACTTGCACAGCTACATCGCAGATGCTTGTGAGTGTTGAATTGAAATCCTATGCCAACTTGCTGTATGGGTGGCACAACTTCACCTTCCTTGCTGTTAGTAGGATAAGTATTTTCAAAGCCATCTTCTGATTTACTGGACGTATTAATTGATAAACTAGAAAATAAAATATAAGTACATACAAGATTTACAATTATACATTAAGTTTCAAAAGTGTAGTTCATACTTGTTAATTATATTTAACCTAACTTTTCTTGTCTTTGGCTTCCTAGTCATTATGCTTGATTGTGGTAAATTTTCTGAGGAAAAAACATTTGTGGTAAGTAATGCCCTTTTTCGTTAATTCGCCCGTGGTAATGGGTTTAGAATCTGTTCTTTCTTAAAATACTTGCTACAGATCCAAAAGTCTTTGGGAATCTTTTTTCCCATCCTTAGAATCCATTCCTTTAATGCTATTTTATTTAGCATGGCTTTACGGGGAATATGATGCATGGACACGCCGTTTACATCTTTTGCACTGTGGTACGCCACAATAACGATTCGCTGTTTTACGTTTATTTTCCATTTCGCTGTTTAAAATAATAAAATTGTGATCAAATTATAATAGATAATAGAGTTGCAACTTACATTTGAATAAATAAATACACCGATTGTTGCACAAATTTTAAAACTTTTAAATTTAACACAGCTTAAATATTTTTTGGAGTAAAAGTGTATGGTATTTGACATTTGTTTACAATTTGATGTTGTTAAAAAGTTTAACATAAAATCCGCTAGAGCACATAGGGTATGTCGTCAATATGGTTCATCGGGTTGTGAAAAGAGTTGTCAAAACTTGTCAACAAAATACATATCTTTTTCTAAAAAGTTATTTGTTTTAAAAGTAATTGTTCAAAATTGCGTCCAAAACTGTTGAAAAGGTTCCCCTTAAGCTAAAATTTAGCGAAGGTAAGTTTTAATATGATCATATACTTAATTCTAATTTAATTTATCCCCGTTTCTTTTAAACAGGGGAAAAAGTGCTATGCTTCCATGGACCCTTAATTTATGAAGCCAAAGCATTAAAAAGTGCAGTTTGTAAAGATAAACAAATAAAATATTATATTCACTATTCTGGATGGAATAAAAAGTGAGACATTTGTTATAAAAAATAATCAATTTATTTCAAATATGTTTTGTTTCTTATAGTTGGGATGAATGGGTGCCAGAAAACCGCGTTTTGAAATATAACGAAGCCAATGTACAACGCCAAAAAGAAGTATCAAAACAACATAATTTAGCAGCAAAAAATAAAAAAACGGCAACCAAAGCTAAGAAATTGGATACAAGTGTAACGGCTGTAAAAGACGGTGATTCGCGTGCCTCAACTCCATCTAAAGAATTGATTAAAGATTCAGTGACCGTACCAACAGTCACATCCAATTCTACAACAGTTACTCCATCAACTGTGGCTACAAGTACCACTGTTACAGCAACTTCTCGAACTCGAACAACAAAACCATCAACACCTCTTGAGATACCGACAACAACTAGCACAACTACTACTACGACCGCCACAACATTATTAACAGAAGGACCAAGAAAAAAACGTGGTCGTTTAGACACATCTGTTGAATCTGAAGAACAATTTCTAACAAAAGTTGATGTTAAAATAAAAATTCCAGATGAATTAAAGCCGTGGTTAGTTGATGACTGGGATGCAGTTACACGTCAAAATAAATTAGTTGAACTCCCAGCTAAAACAACTGTTCAGAATATAATTGACGGTTTTATCCAATATAAAAAAACAAGCAAAACTAATACACCAAATAAAGAAACTGCCATACACGATGTAACAAATGGATTGATTGAATATTTTAATGTAATGTTGGGTTCTCAATTACTATATAAATTTGAAAGACCACAATATTCGGAACTTTTAGATTTGTGTCCCGATCAACAGATGTCATCAATTTATGGTTCAATACATTTGCTCCGTTTGTTTGTTAAATTGGGATCAATGCTAGCATTCACAACATTAGATGAAAAATCAATCCAATTACTTTTATTGCATTTACAAGATTTCTTGAAATATTTAGTTAAAAATAGTTCGATACTTTTCAGTATGCAAAATTATGTTAATGCAAGTCCGGAGTATCATAGAAAGATTCAATTTCAATGAAAGCTTCAATTTTTACTATATGTTTATAATAATAATATATGTCTTAATAGTTGAAAACTATTTTTATGCGAAAATACATACACATGTATTGTATTTTGACTAAAAATACTTTTTTTATTCAAAATGTTAGTTTTTTATTAAATATAAAATAAATAATTATGATTATATTATATGATGTACACTAAACGTTTAAAAAATAAAATAAAATAGTGTTTTAAAAAAATATCGTTTTTCAAAATTATCTTCATCGTGTTTGGTAAATTATATCATTTTTCGTTTTTTCTCGTTATGGTTGCTTGAGATAAAATCCATCCATCTTTTATTCAATCCGTGTACTAAGCGTTAAAATGAAAACCATAAATTATTTAAAAATTTATTTTCCGATAAATATTTGAAATAATAATTTAATCATAATATTGATTCTTAGCACAGAATTGGGCAAGTTTAATATTTAAAGCAAATTTTTTTGAATTATTTTTTATTCAATATAGCAGAAACGTGCTTGAAAATTAATGTTCCAAATAGGTTTAATAAAAAAAAATTGATATAAATTTCAAACTTTTTTATTAATGTATTAACAGATATTTTGCAAAAAATTATTTGGTTGTAAGATCTCGAAAAACAAATCCTTTAGTTGTTTTTGAATATACTAGTAACTAGTTTATATACTTGAGCCGCTACTCCAATCGCAATATTTCACAAACACATTTTTTTAGAAGTTGCTTCTAAAATGATTTTATAATAAAAAATTAAATTTAACTATAATCCTTGACTTATAATCTGATGTTCTTTATTCATATTTATAATTTCATTGAGCAAGAAAATTCAATGTTTAATTGTTTATCGATATTTAATTCAATAATTTTAGCTTTTATTTGTAATATCGCAGTCTATTATATTGTTTTAAGAAACACACCATAATCTCTATAGTATAGATTAGAAATATAAAAGAGTTTATTTAGTATACGGTTCGTTTCAGAGTTATGTTTGAGAAACATCCAAGCAATTCCAACTCAAACTTTGTTGGAAAAACTGCCGATTTTCTACAACAATTGATTTTTTTTTCTTGGGTCACTCCATGCCACACACGGTTTTTGAGATTTTGAAAATTGTAAACTGAACTAACCTGAAGTATCAAAGAATTTCAATTTTTTTCATTTCAAGTTTCAACTCTCTTTTATGTTTTAATTTTGTAAAATTTCACAATTTTCTTATAAATATCATTAAAACTGTAAAAATATCTGCTTTTTCTTTATTTTTGAAAATTTCTTTATATTTTTTGGCAATTTTTCATAAATCTTAAAATAGCTATATGATATTATGTTAAGCATTTTAACATACATATCACATTTTTTAATTAAAAATAGCATACATATTAAAAAAAATGTAATACTGAATAAGATATTAATAAATCTTTTTGCTATAACGAAAATAACATACGTTATAAATTGTTTGATAGATGCAACAATGTTTACAATCCTGTCGTTGATTCGACCAGTACAGTTTATCTATGCTTCAACCATGAATACTTTAAATGAATATTTAAAACAATATATGTATTGTTATTGCATTAAAAACTGCAAGTCCATCACATTAAAAAATAAATAATACATTTCATATTTTCAGGAGACTTGTATTAATGTGTTTATGCCAAAACTAATAAATATTCAAATTTAAAAATAATTGTGTGTCTCTTAATGAAAACAGAATTTTTAAAAAAAGTAAATATTATAATAATAATTCTAGGTCTATTTATTTTTTAGTGACGTGCATTTGGATATTTATACGGCTTACGTGAGAATCTGTAAGTTCTGTATTTGTGCTAAGTAATTTAGTCTGTCCTTGTATTAAACGGTTTACTTTAAAGTTAACGCCTAAAGTTAAAAAGTTATAACTATATACCATAACAGCAGATTTGTTAACTACTATTGGCTTAGTTCGTGTCCTATTCTAATCCACTTTTTGTGTTGCCTAGCGGTTTTCCATTTCTTGTAGTACTAACCTCCATTTTGATTCGGCCTGTAGAATGTGCTCAAACCAAGATTTAGAACCTATTAAAATGTGAGAGTGATCACACCTTTTATATTTATCTGAATCTACCCGCCAATATAACAAACACTTTACGTTTTATCAGAATAATCAATAAGTATAACACAACAGCACACCACCGACTGAGAGTGATGTAGGGTACAATATGGTCTCACGCAACTAAAACCACTCCATTAACAAACCCCATAGTTGTGCAAAATCACTGAAATCGAAATATTTTTGACGAACAAATCAGTGAATATGAAAACATTCGTTTGTTGGGAGTTACAGTTTTCAATCACTTACTCTGGAACGATTAAACAACGATTTTTACATTGACGATGGCGAATAGAAAAGTTGTTCTCCTCAAACGTAGTATGTAGTAGTAGAATAACCAAAGCCATGTTTTTGCACGAACTGATTACAACGGAAAATTATAAGTTATACTAGCGAGCTAGAGATCTTAAAAAAAATTTCAAATACAAACATGTATACACAGTGGAAGGAAGAATATTAGCACGAAAAGAGGACAGAGGACCAATAATATGGATAAAAAAAATAAGCAATTGGATGAAATCATCTACAAAATGACACAGCCTGCAACCAACACGATGTAACTACTTTTATTTTTTGTTTCTTCCTAATAATTAATATTAATAATTTAATAGTTTTTCTTAAGTCTTTCTTTTTCCTTTTATTTTTGATGGATATAGATAATAATAGGTGCGGTGCGTTCGATTTGACTGAAACAACTGAAAAAACAACAACAATTGCATTCAATTTTTCAGTTGTATCGGTTGCTTCAGTCAAATCGAACACGGCTAATGATTACATTAATAATAGTAATATTCAAAATAAATATTTTTCCAGAATAGATGATTTTGTAAATGATAATGAGGAAAGTGCAACTGCGCATTTTCAAGTTTTAAGTTTTAATCCGAGAAGTATATCCTCAATTAGTAAATTTAACAAATTTAAAGAGCAACTGTTATTATTCCCAAATACGGTACATATTATTGCTATTAGTGAAACTTGGATACATAAGGAACTTATGCAAATATACACTATACCGAATTATAAAGGGGAATATTCATGTAGAGAAGACGGATATGGAGGGGTAGTGCTATACATTCACAATAGTCTAGAGTACAAATTGAAGGAAATGAGAACAGGGCTTCTTAATAGTATAAAAATAGAGTTCCCCAAAATAGTCATTAGGGCCAAATCTCTTAATCTATATGCCTGCTATAGATCACAAAAAGTAAAAGCAGATTCCTTTTTAGAAGATCTTAATGGTAGACTAGAAACCAGTGTTTACAAAAAAAGCCTGTTTTTGAGTGATTCCAATATAGACATGCTCAAAGAGAACAATAGATCACTAAAACTAAAAAGTCTTTAACAACTTTGTTATAGCCAACACGCATGTAACTAGACCTACCTCCAGATCACTGATTGACCATGTAATTTGCAACTTGCAAAATGATGTTGAAATTCAAGTAAATACTATAGAGGTAGGCAAAAAGATAAGTGATCACAATTTCTTATTAATAAAACTTAAATTAAATGTAAATACTACCAAGCATGTACTCATAACAAAGAAATGTTTAGACTACGATGCTATAAAAGAAGATCTGAACCAGAAACTCGAAAATTCCATTATTGATGCATATAATGATCTTAATGAGCTATGTGATTACCTAGTTAATACAATCAATGCTAGTGTGACTCGATTCACTAAAGAATACACGGGTAGGAAAAAACAAAAATTTCTATTATGCCCTTGGGTTAACGCAAATATGGCAAAACTATTTAAACATAAACAAAATTTAAGAAAAAAACTTAAAAGAAACCCAAATAATATAAACCTACAATAGAGAATGGAAAGAGCGGAGATACTGACTTCGAAGTGTTTCCAAGAAGCAAGAAATAGATTTAGGGACATGGGCACGAATTCAAAAGCAGTATGGAGAGAAATCAACGGAATATTAGGCACACAAAAATCGCAATTCGCAAACAGTAGATAAAATTGAAAATGAAGCAGGGGAAATTTTGACCCAACCACTTGAAATCGCCTCGGAATTAAACGAGCACTTTTCGGAAGTCGGTAAGTCAATGAGAGCAAGAATACCGTCGAAAACGGGGGATGATTTCAATTACTGGAATAATCTGAACCGGGTGAATGAGAGTATTACCATTTAGAATATTAGTCAAAATGAAGTAGAGACTGAGATTAAACAACTTGATGTAAGCAAAAGTGCTGGTTACGACGGAATAACGAATAAATGTATTAAATTAAATATGGAAATCATATCTCCCGCGTTAACTAAACTTGCTAGCCTTTGTATTAGCTCAGGAATTTATCCCAAAATACTAAAAATACAAAAGGTAACACCAATATTCAAATCTGGGGACAAACTAAAAACATCTAACTACAGACCAATTTCAGTTCTACCTTCAATCAATAAGATTCTAGAAAAGTTGACTTATAAAAGAGTGTACGCTTTTTTAAATGACCGAAATTTTTTCTACCCCAAACAATTTGGCTTCAGGTCAGGAGTATCTACAACTACAGCCGTAATAGAACTGATAAATATGATCATTGACAACTTTGAAAAGAACAAGGTTGTGAGTAGCATATTTCTTGACCTAAAAACGCGTTCGATACAATCGATAGGCAAATTCTGTTAAAAAAGTTAGAATATGCGGGTATCCGCGGAATCAGTCTAAAGCTTTTTGATAGTTATTTGAGTGGTATAACCCAGTATGTTGTAATAAACGGTATCAAAAGCGAACTCCAAAGTATAGACATAGGAGTACCCCAGGGTAGTGTACTAGGTCCCTTGCTTTTCCTGATATATATCAATGATATGGCTAAACTCCCACTGAAAGGTATTCTCTTACTGTTCGCTGACGATTCGTCCCTCTTTTACCCAGGTATAAATGTTAATGAAAATTTAGTTAATATGAAAAGCGACCTTGAAATCATATGTGAATATATGAGAGTAAACAAGATGACACTATGAAACATGTGAAACATAGCGAAGACTCAATTGATGAATTTTAGGTCACCCAATAAAAATCTCGACAAAATACAGCTTAATTTCAAGGGGCACATAATTGAAGAATCAACTTCAGTTAAATACTTGGGTGTATTAATCAATAATTGCTTAAATTGGAACGAGCACATGGAATATGTTATAAAAAAGATCTCACCAGCAATCGGCATTATTGGAAAATTAAAAAAAAAAGTGCCACCCGATATACTAAAATTGATCTATTATTCTTTAATTCATTCTCATCTTACATATATGATAGAATTATGGGGAGGTAGACGAGGTAATATTTATAAATCGCTACAAATACTGCCAAAAAAAGCCCTAAAGAACGTGTATAATCTTGAACCTCGTTTTCCAACATGGACACTGTTCAATTCAACTGCTTTTGGCATACTTCCACTGCGAGCCATGTATTTTTTCCGTATCTCTACATGGGTTTTCAAAAGGCAACATAATTTAGTAACATGCAACATCTCCTTTAGTAAGCCAACACATTGCCACAATCTGCGAAGAGAACATAATCTTATGATCTCATGGGCAAAAACAAAGTATGGTAAACAAAAAATGGGGTACGTAGGACCTATGATCTATAATGAACTGCCGGATGAAATCAAAACGGCGAACTCTTTAAATATTTTCGAAAATAAACTTAAAACTTGGATCATAAATGCGAAGTTGACACAGTTCCTCAAGTAAACAAAATAAAACAAAAAAAAAAAATTAAAATTCAAAAAATTAAAATCAAAATAAAAAAAAACAAATAAAAGAACCAACATAGTATTAAGTATATTTTTATAACTTTATTTGTCTGCTGTGTGACAGTATATAACGCTCCTTCAAAGTTTATACACTGGAGCTAATTAGAAGTGTAATAGTTAAATTGTAATAAATAAATTATGTTAAAAAAAAAAAAAAAAAGATATAGAATATATTTCACTCCATTATAAATTACTCCTATATAATTCCAAAATTTATCCCTGTATTTGGGACGCTGCGTCTGTTCCTATCCTGCCTCATATAGACTTATACGAATTGTGGGTTATTGAAATTTACTATAAAATTTTGATTCCCTGTATAACATTGTCGGAATGATGCTGATGTTTTTACAAATATCATTAACAACTCTGCTCAGATGGAATCGGATCCCATGCCTCAAACATATTATTTTCACCGTTATATTTATCAGTTGGTTAGTGGAAGATCCCACACTGCCTTAGTGACAAAATGTAGATCAAATTTTGTCTGGACAGAGTATAAATGGCATAATTTACCCAAATCAATAGTCTCGACAGATTATAGATCGGCCTACCAGAGTGCCTGAAATTCCTGGACAAAATAGTAACTTACTTGATTTGTTTTTAATAAATGAACTTTACCTTGTACAATTCAAAGTATCAGAACCTTTTAGATCTCTCCTCAGTTGATCTCAGTTAAATTTGCCAATTCCAAAACAATTTAAAGTCAATCCTAGTCTTGTTTGGGACTATAAAGCTAAATTGGGAGGATCTTAAAGATTTTTTTAAGTGGTTTTCCTGGAAACGTAATTGTCTTACCGGCCAAGACTCTAACGTTACTGCGTTAAATTTTTTAGAGGCTATTCTTGAGGGCATGTGGGAATTTATTCCCAATAGATTAACCGTTCCTAAGACTGCTCTATGGTTTTTCGAAAAATGCAAAAAGCCAATTAAAATTAAGACAAAAGCATTTCAAAAGTTTAATCAAAACAAAACTGATGAAAACCTTAGACAGTACCGAAATGAGACAAATATATGTAGAAAACTAACGGATGCAGAAAAAAATTTGTTTGATAGGAAAAAAGCATCTAAATTTGCTGAACACCCCCAACTGGTTCACAGAATTCCCATAAAGCGGTTAAGGCTGTCCAAGGTAATTTTTGTAGGTCTTCCTACCTCCCCTAATTGATAGAGATATGCCGGTCATTGACCCAAAAGAAAAAGCTAACCTTCTGGGAAATTATTTCTCTAAAAATTCTACACTAAAAGAACCCAATTTCTTATCTAAGCCAATTCCTAGAGTTTCGTACAACATTATGCGCATAATTTTTCGTAAAAACATCGTTCGGAAAATGCGTTTACAAACTAATACTAACAAAGCATCTGGGACAGTATCCTCGTATCCTCCCAAATATTCTGAAAACCTTTGCTCCACTCCACCCAGCACCAATCCTCACTAAAATCTTTTATTTGTCATATAAGAAAGGATTTTTTTTCCCGAAATATGGAAAACAGCAATGCGTACAACCAATTCCAAAAGAGGGTAGTAAGACTGATCTAACAAATTACAGAACCATTTCAATTTTATCGGTTGGTTCTAAATTTTTTGAGAAATACATTAATTTTAATATATATTGAGCTTCTTAGGGTCGATTGTATGAACAAGGATGGATAGAAAAAAAATCCGAGAATAAAGTTTTATCTTCATCCGAGGAATTTATTTTTCGTCGATTGTATGAACACGGATAGATTATTTTTTAATTTTGTTTTTATTGCAGTTTATAGCAGTGTAATTTTATAAGTGGCAATACTTTTTCTTTTACTTTTCTCTACTTTTCTAGGGGTGTGTTAATAGACAAGCTCCTCGTGCTACACCCTGGGTTACGCGAATAGTATATTTCAACTTGGTAGCCAAATATTTCATTTCGAACTCTTGGCTGTGATACAAAAAAAAAATAAACATGAACCAAAATCAAAATCACAACAAAAACGGTACTTTTCAGCACCATAAGACAAAGAATATTGGACCCTCAGTCCGAATGTTGCAATTGAACATTGAAGGCATAAGCAGGTCAAAAACTGAACATTTACAAAGATTATTAAAAGATTTCAACATCGATGTGGTAATTCTGCAAGAAACGCATGCAGCAGATGAAGCGCAACTTACCTCTAGAGGAAAAATTGTTGGTTTCAAATTAATTAGTGCTATTTACCATCAAGCATATGGAACTGCCACGTATGTTAAGTCAGAAATCATGAACTGCACCCATGTACTTACACAGACGGACAACGATATACATCTTATTGTTGTTGATATATCAGACATGAAGATTGTAAACGTATACAAGCCTCCAAATACAGGATGGCCAGCTGCTACTCTACCGCTATTTCATCACCCAGCAATATATACTGGTGACTTCAATAGCCATCACACCCAGTGGTCCTACTCAAACAACAATCCCAATGGCATACAACTGACGGACTGGGCGGATGGTAACAACATGTTCCTGGTGTATGATGCGAAAGACTTGAAAACCTTTAGATCTGCTAGATGCGACGTGATTACAATCCCGACCTCTGTTTTTCCACAAAAAACGAACAACGAAACCCTATTCCAATATCTAGGGCTGTCTTACAAGGTTTTCCACGCTCTCAACATCGTCCAGTAATTCTTGAGGTAGGAATCCAAATTCCACTCGTTAACTCTACTCCTCAACCTAGATGGAATTTTAACAAAGCTGACTGGGATAAATATAAGTTGGAGTTGGATGCAGTGATACGCTGGATCCAACACATTCCTAAAAACTACGATAGGTTCGTTGGAGCCATCATCTCAACTACTAAGAAACACATCCCAAGAGGCTTCCGTGAAGAATATATTCCTGGCTGGAGTAGAGAGAGCGATAAATTATATGAGGAGTACCTTAGTAGTAGTGAGGCAGACGGGGCTGATGACTTAATTTACTCACTGGACGCCGCGAGAAAGCAAAAGTGGATTAGCGCTGTTGAAAACTTAGATTTTTCCCATTCAAGCAGGGAACCTTGGAGTCTCCTTCGGAAGCTGGGTGGCTCAAACTCAATTGCTCGTACTAACGATGAAATAAATCCAGAGGACATTGCAAATCATATCGTAAACATTTCTCGTTCTTCTATTAATCGCCTTCATAAAAGAACAATTAAACGTAAATTAAGAGAAATGAAGCGCAATTGCTCGTCTCCATTGAAGTATGCGAACTCTTTTAGTAGCGAAGAACTTGATTCAGCTCTGTCCCAAACAAAAAACGGAAAAACAGCTGGGTACGATGGTATATTTCCAGAATTTCTTAGAAATGCTGGAAAAAATGTAAAACAATGGCTAACTAAATTTTTCTCGAATATCCTAGAAACCGGCAATCTTCCAAAACACTTTAAGACTTCAAAAGTGATAGCGATACTTAAGCCAGGTTAATTTAATGAACCAGGAAGCTACCATCCGATTGCCCTTTTGAGCACCTGCTACAAATTGTTAGAACGGCTCATATACAACCGTACTGATCCGATACTGAATGACCAGATCCCAGTCGAACAAGCTGGTTTCCGTCCCAATCGCAGTTGCACTGACCAACTGCTCGCTTTAACATCCTACATCGAAGCTGGGTATCAAAAACAATTAAAAACAGGCGCAGTATTCATCGATCTCACTGCAGCATATGACACGGTCTGGTGAATTGAGATTATATATAAGCTGTTCAATGCAATACTTTGTAGCACCATCTCGCGTTTAATTAACAACATGCTGAGTAATCGTGTATTCAAAGTCCATCTAAATAATTCCTGTAGTAGGTCCAAAATGCTTGACAATGGTTTACCACAGGGTTCCGTCCTGGCGCCATTACTTTTTAATTTGTACATTCATGACATTCCTGACACAACATCAAAGAAATTTGGTTACGCTGATGATTGGACCCTGGCCACTCAAAATAAAGATATGGGTGTCTTGGAAGATTCGCTCTCAACTGACCTGGCGATAATGAATGACTATTTTCGAACGTGGAGTTTATTTCCTAATCTAAGTAAAACCGAGAGTTGTTGTTTCCACTTAAACAACAAACTGGCAAAACACGAACTATCAGTGTCATTTAACGGTACTGTCATAATTTGAATTTTACATCACGCTACATCACGGCAAATTGGTGCCTTTAAACCAATATGACCCAAGCGTCTGTTCTCCATGTTTGGGGCGGCTGAGAGCGGGCGTCTGTCTTGGATCAAGTGGCTCGCTATATAAACGTGTAAAAAGGTTGTTTCTGGTAACCTTAAGATGCAGAACGGACCCATTCACGACAATTTGGGTTGGGCCTAAGGTTAACATACTAACCCCGGAAAAAAACTATTTTGTTAAATTGGGAAATCATAGAAAGAATAACAAAACCGGACAAAACAACAGAATTTTACCTGGACGTGAAAAAGAACCAGACTACCGAATCGGAACGTGGAATGTGCGCAGCCTGAGTGCTCCTGATGCTCTTATAAGTCTAGAAACAGAGGCTGAGAGGTATAGGATGGATATCATAGCTCTGCAAGAAATTAGACAGCCAATAATCGGAAAACAAGATTTGGATAGTCACTCTTTATACTGTAGTGGTCATCCTTCTCGAAGAGAATTTGGAACTGGTTTTCTTGTGGGTGCACGTATGCAAGAAGCCGTGAGGAAATTCATCCCGGTCAATGAGAGGATCTGCTATCTAAGGGTACGCGGTACATACAACAATATTTCTCTTATTACCGTGCATGCACCTACTGAAGCTAAAATCATCGACGAGAAGGATAATTTCTACATAGCACTGGAAGAGGTTATGAAACAAACACCAACACGCGACTTCATTATGGTTCTTGGTGACTTTAGTTGGCAGGTTGGAGAGATATCTCTTATGGAAATGTGGTGGGTCCCAACAGCCTGCATTTGAACTCAAATGATAATGGTGAGAGAATGACAGAGTTTGCATTATCAAATAATTTGAGAATTGCCAGCACTTTCTTCCCACATCGATCGATTCATAAGCAAACTTGGGTCTCACCAAAAGGAAACACTCATAATCAAATTGATCACGTGCTGGTAACAGCACGTTTCTTTTCGAGTGTTCTGGATGTGCGATCCTTTAGAGGTGCATACATTGGAAGTGATCACTTCCTTGTATGTACTAAAATAAGGTTCCACTTTCCAAATCTAGGCATTCCAAAATTTAATCAACGGAAACGTTTTAACATCTCATCACTAAAGAATGCTGAAACAGAAGAGAGATATCAAAACCACATTACTGAAACGTTGGAGAAATCAGAAACCATTAATGGAGACGTCGATAAGTCATGGTATTTACTCAGGGATGCTGTTTTAAGCGCTGCTGAGGGAATACTTGGGCGACCACAAAACCACTCCCAGAAGCCATGGATGGACCAAGCATGTCTTGACGCTATTTAATACAAAAGAGATTGCTATCTAAAATGTCTACAAGGACGCAACACTAGGTCCACGAAGGAGAACTATAAACTGGCACGACAAGCCGTTACAAAGCTATGTAGACGAACAAAGAGAGAATGGTGGAAGAGAAAGTGTGAGGAGATTGAAAGCTTCAATAAGGAACATCAATCGCGTAACTTATTTCAACAGGTTAAAACCTTAAAGAAGGGCCCTCAAACTAGATCGTCTGCTATTCAAAACGAAGATGGGGAGCTACAAGTAGACCTTAAAAATATTTTAGATACTTGGGCCGCTTATTTTGAGAAACTTCTCAACTTCAGTGACCAGCAACAAGTCGGATGACGAGCAAAGCTTATTCGTGAGTCAAAAGGTACATGTAGACAAACCCACCAAAGAGGAATTCGATGCGGCGCTGTCAAAATTAAAATGTAATAATGCATGGTGGTGAAACTCTATCCTTAAGATTGTTTGAACTTGTTCAAATGATCTGGCGAACTGAAACCATGCCACAGGATTGGAACTCAGCTATGCTGATACCAATCCATAAAAAAAGTAATCGCTTAAAATGTCCAAACTACAGGGGAATTGCTCTACTCTGCACAGCAAATAAGATCTTTTCCTACATTTTGCTAGCCAAAATCAATCCTTTTGCTGAACAACTGTTTGGAGGATATCAGTGCGGCTTTCGGCAAGACCGAGGTACCACCGATGCACTTTTCTCGAAAAGGATGATTTTGGAAAAGTGTCGAGAGTTCAACATACCTGTGCACCAACTTTTCATTGATTTCAGGCAGGCCTACGACTCTCTCGAGACTCTATGGTCTGCTCTGGTGTCAATGAGAATTCCTGGTAAACTGGTATCACTATGCAAAATGACAGTACAGAACTCTCAATGCTGTGTACGAGTAGAGACCGAAATATCAAAGTTTTTTAAAGTCGACTCCGGTTTAAGACAAGGTGATGCTATCTCTCCTATACTTTTTAATCTAGCCTTGGAATATGTGTGCCGTCAAAAGAAACTACCGACTAACAACAATATCTTGTCAGTAAACTCAGTACAGATGAACGCGTACGCTGATGATGTTGTCATCCTCGGCCGAAGTGATGCTGTTATGAATGAGCGACTTTCGACTTTCAAGTCGCTTGAGAGTGGTGCTAGAAAAATTGGTCTTCAAATTAACTATGATAAAACCAAACATATGAATGTTTCAAGAGAGGCTGAGAAGAAAGATTTGATGTGCGGCGATGAACGAATTGAGGGAGTTGAATCTTTTAAATATTTGGGATCCATGCTTGACTCAAACAACAGCATACTTACAGATATAAAAGCTCGAATCGCTGCAAGTAATCGAACTTTCTACTCAATTAAACCTCTCCTTAGATCACCATATGTATCCACTAACACTAAACTCAAGTTATACAAGACATTGATTAGACCGGGGGAATGTATGGGTCACAAACATGGACACTTACACAAAATGACGAATCGTATTTATCTGTATTTGAGCGTAAGATCGTACGAGTTACATTCCATTCCACAAACGATAATCTTTCCAAAAACTTAAACTTAGATTCTATTAAACGAAATTCCCATGATGTAATCTTATTTTAATTGTCTCATAATTTTAATCATTGAATATTTAAACAAAATAGATATCTTATAAACATAAGTCAATTCATAAACTTTTCATAAATATACAAGTCTAAACAAATAACGTAATATGATATTCTATAAAACATGTTCGATCAATTCTCACAGTTTTTAATCAAAACACTTGTTCATATTATTTTGACTAGAAATATGTTTAGGTAAAGTTTCTTAGAAATTAAAATACGATAAACATTTGAATGACAAATGTTTATCAATACAATATAGTATATATAGAAGTAATATTAAAGTAAATTCTCAATTCTTACTCAGACTGCAATTGTCATTCTTGCTGCAGTTTTTATTATAATTTAATATTATAATTCTTAGTATAACACTACAGTGAATATACTTGTAAGATTCGTATTCTTGATTCAATAATCATTTTTTAAAAAGTGAAATTGAATAAATCAAAATTTAATTTACGCTATATATTTGGTCCACTTAAAACAGACGATGGAGAGTACAGAACGCGATATAACGTTGAGATCAGAGACCTTCTTGAAGGTCCAGATATAATAGGTTGTATCCGTTCCAACAGGATTTCTTGGTTTGGGCATGTTCTACGAGCCGATTCACAGTCTGGAATGATTAGAAAAATGTACGTTAGTACCCCAGGGAGTGGGCGACCACGACTGCAATGGGAGACTGACGTAATAAACGACCTTAAACGATCTTAATGGTAATTATGTCGCTGTTGCGAATGACCGTGGTGAATATTCGAAGCTGATCAGCCTGGCAATGCTCCTACATGGAGCATGAACGACGTTAAAAAAAAAAATTAAATTTGAATTAATTTATATTTGTTTATAACGTATATTTAGGATAGAATTGAAATAAATATATACAAATGAACTGTTAAAAATCTGTTTTGTTTTCATTATTTAAAAAAAAATACTTGGGTTTACGACTCCCTTTCATAATAAAAGTATTTACAGTTACACCTAATTAAACATACTGGGAGACAACCGCCTATTTTGGACAGATCATAAAAAATTTTGTTTTATTAGATTTCTGTTTTAGCTGTTGTGCGTTAACCGATATTATCCCATTTCTGATTGCAATAAATTTAAAAAGTTCTGTTTCATGCATTCACAAATTGTCACACATCAATTATCACCTAAGAACCATAAAACTTTTCTCAAATCACTCAATTAAAAATTAATGTGCGAAAAATCTAACTCTAATCTAATATTCCATAATTGAATTAAATCAACTAAAAAAAGCTTAACAAGATTTTTAATATAAAAGCAATTATTTCGATGAGAAATAAAACAAAAAAAATTCATCTCTCATAAATATTATAACTTGCATTCAGGATTGCCTTGACCGTCCGTACATTTCAATTTTCATATAACTTTTTATTAATATATACATATTTCAACAAATATTGTAATCAATAACATGACTATATATTTCTTTTTTTTATTATATTTTTGTACCTTATATGGTCAACAATCTTTGCAAAAGCGCTTAAAATGTAAAAAAATAACATTAAAAGTTTTTTTTTTTTTTAAATCATAAATAAAAATTCAAATAATTATATGTATTTCTGAACATTTGTTTGGTTTGTTGGACTAGAAGTCAAGTGAATGGTTTTAAAGATTTAATAAAAAAACAACAAATTTATCAAATTTTGACAGTTGATTTAGTTGAAGTCGATGTTTTTATTAAGACATAATTGGATTAATATTTAATACTATTATGGAGGAGATTTACTTTATGCTATGAGTAATAACTATTTTTTAATAACCTTGTGGTTCTAATTGTTCTATTTTTTAAGCATATAACTTTGAAAACAAGCATAACAATGTATGGAACTGCCTTGAGATAATGTGGTGAAAAATAGTGGTACTAGTAAGGACACAAACTAGAATTTTCATGCATGTTTCATTTGATTCATTTAAACCATCATCTACGATCGTTTAAAATAACAATATGTACATATGGTTTATCGTTTATTGTAAGTTGAAAATTTTGTTTCAGGCGAATTAATTGTTGAAATATCATATTTTCGTTGGTACTAAATAAATATCGGGTTAGTAGGTCATTTACGAAACATCACGTTCACTCTCGAAACAAAACAGATTTCTTCAGTTCTTTCGTTATTTTCTCCTTTTATTTTATTTACTTTATTGCAATCATGAGTACATTAAATTCTTTAAGGTTTAATATTCAAAATTATGCATAATTTAAATATTTTAATTGAAATTTAATATTCTGAAGTTTGTTAATTACTTCGGTCTGAAAGACCTCCTAAGTATTGTAAATTCTCGAGCCAAAAGTGAAATTTTTATCCCCACTTTTTTGGTATTTCTCGACGATTTAGGACCTACTGATTCTAAAAAAATGTATGTCTGTCTGCCAGCCGGCCGGCCAGCTGGCCGGCCGTCACAACCGACGAAATCTAGAAAACCGCTGGACGGATTTCAATTTTTTTTTTATAAATGGGTTTACTCAATGGGAAGAGCAGAAAGGACGATGTGTTCGACAACTGTACCGGAAGTGTGTCAAAAAAATCGTCAAGTGTGTCAAAACAAGGAAATTTGCATATATTTTGCTTAAAAAACGTTCATTTTAAGTAATTACGAATAGAAACATTGAATTTGAAGAAATTTTGATGGTCGGGTATTGGTATGTGAGATTAAAAATTAGATTATTGCATTATAAGTTTGTCAAAAAAATGTTGGTATCAAAAGAAAGTGTGTCAAAAGAAAGATGTTTATTTAATTTTTTACCCAATTTTTTGGAAAAAAATAAAATTAATTATTTGTATGACATGAAATTTTATTATTATTATAGAGAATTATGGTATTATAAGTTTGTCAAGAAAATGTTGTCAAGTGTGTCAAAAGAAAGATTTTTATTTAATTTTTTACCCAATTTTTTGGAAAAAAATAAAATTAATCATTTGTATGACATGAAATTTTATTATGTTTATGGAGAACTATGGCATTATAACAATGCATGCACAATGAAAATACATTTACTCATGAGATCCAAGTTTGTATGAAAATTTATTTTGAGAAAAAAAAAATTTATTTTTGAAATACTTTTTCCTCAATGAAAAAGTTAAAAATTTCGTAACTTTTTCCTCATGATTAATAGAGAATTGAGCTACCTACACTTTAAACTTTAAAGTATTGTATTTCTATTAAAAAATAATAATAAAAAGTTGCTCAAATCTCATGAGGAAAAACCTCATACATTGTGAACTTACGGTGCAGTTTGTCAAAAAAATAATGCCAAGTATGTCAAAAAATCATTTCGTTTATTTTTTTAGAAAATTTGTTGGAAAAAAAAAATTTAGTTATTTTTATGACGTAAATATAATTGAACATGAAATTGGACATGGAAATTTTTGAATTTGTTATAGTTTTTGAAATGTTTTTGGAATTTTGAAAAAAGTTTATATGTTTGATTTTGTAATAATTTTTGCAATATTTTTAGAATTTTGGAAAAAGTTTTAATTTTTGATTTTGTTATAATTTTTGCAATATTTTTAGAATTTTTGAAAAAAGTAGACTTATTGAATTTTTTATATATTTTTAGAATTTTGAAAAATTTTAAATTTTTGATTTTATTATAATTTTTGGAATTTTGAAAAAAGTTTCAATTTTTGATTTTGTAATAATTTTTGCAATATTTTTAGAATTTTGGAAAAAGTTTGAATTTTTGAAATATTATTGGAATTTAGAAAAGGTTTAAATATTTGATTGAATTCTATTTTTGGAATTTTGAAAAAAGTTTCAATTTTTGATTTTGTTATAATTTTTGCAATATTTTTAGAATTTTTGAAAAAATTTTTAGCTTTGATTTTGTAATAATTTTTGGAATGTTTTTAGAATTTTGAAAAAAGTTTGATTTTATTAAATTTCCACAATATTTTTGGAACTTTGAAAGAAATATGAATTTGTGATTTTGTAATATTACCTCGAAACGCTAAATGGAGAGGTTTTTGAGTAGTATGCTGAGTGTATCATCTTTTCACTAAATTATGTTAATTTATGATCTGTTATAATTTTCCGGCAACGTATTGATGTTTCGTGGTAATTTTGTAATAAATTTCTAAACAGAGATAAAAAAATACTTGTAATTTAACAAAGAGTTATGTTTGGTATACATCGCTGCCCAAAACTAAAAACCATGTCCTCATAAAAGTTTTTTGCCGAAAACTATATCAAAATCCTTAACCCAGACCGAAGTCTTGATATCTCAGAGCTGTGAGATTTCAGCCCCTCCATATTTTTTATTTGAAATGCAGTTTGAAATAAAATCATCGAGGTGATAAATCGGTCGGGGTGATAAATCCTATAATAGTGCGTGTTTGTTCGTATTCGCATAAGTTTGTTCGTATTCGCCTTTAAATGCCTAATACACCTTCTCGTTAATAACATTGAATAATTGAAACTTTTTGGTGATATTAGGGGCCATATCGAAAGACGTAACTACAACTTTTAGTTGTAGTCACAGTTTTTTCGAAATTGATGTTCGAAACTGGTATTTTAAAACCACATTAAAACTGCGAATTTAGTTGAATTTTGATGAAATTTTAAACATAATTTAAAGCTATAACTGTTTGAACACACAGCAATAATTAGAAATCAGTAATTATGTATTTAAATTTATTGAATAATAATAATAATGTAACTATAGTAAAAACAACTTAAATACAACACAAAATAATATTGATTTGCTAGAAATAACAATTATTTAGAGTTTTCGAAATACAAATGATGACGACATCTCATTTATATTAATTTATAATATCTGTAGGTAAACTACACCAAGTCACATTTTTTTCAAAATACGTTTTTTTATACTGTTCGAATCTAACTAGTGTAGTTTTCGAGATAGAACAATTGTAAATGACACCAAGTACAAAGCCCTTAGAGGTAAAGAATGTCAAGTGAACAAATCTTAACACCAAGTCCAAATGTTTAAGAGGTAAAGAACATCAAGTGTACACTGTACATAGTTCTGTTTATGACTAAATAGTGTTGTAGACGACAACAATGTATTTAGAGGTAAATAACACCAAGTCCACTTAGTCAATGTGTCTTTAGGTTTTAACGTCTTTCTTTTAGTTTCTTAAAAAATGTAAACAATTTTAAACGTTTTTTAACGTTAAACTTACATTGTTGATAATATATTTTGAAGTAAAGTTTATAAAAAAGCCTTTAACATTATTTTTGGAAACACCTTTTATGTACAATTGTCTTGGACTTGGTGCTGTATGTTTCAAGGGTCTTGGAAATACTAAGATCCATCATTGTGAGGTAAAGCACACCAAGTTCTTTTTAACAAATAACCGTTACATAATATGATGTAATTTAATTAAGGATATCATGGAAATTAAAAAAAAATTACAAAGTAAAAAAAATTTTCGGAGTAAGGGAAGCAGTTAATAGAGATATAGCAGGGTTTGTGATTTTCAAACAGTTTTTTGGCTTTCCTGTAAAATTTTAAAAATGTGACTTGGTGTAGTTTACCTCCTACCTACAGATATGTATAAATTACACTTTTTTATTATTTGACAACGCGTTGATTTTAAAAAGTCCAAGCGGCACGTATATCCGCTAGAAATAGGTAGATTTCGAGTTCAGACAGTTTTGTGTGCCAGTAGAATCTGATGTATCAGATTAGTTTAAACAACACAAACTAATTTCAAACAGATATCGAAAAAATTTTAAAAAGAAAATTAGCTACATATAAGCAAAACTATATCTATCCAATTTTGCAACAAACAAATATCAAATCAAATACCACAGAATATGTGTGTGACAATTTATGACATAAGCCTACGCTATATCATATGTCGTCCAATTACTGCAAAATATCAAAATAGTTTATTTCTAAGAAAAAAAATTAATTTCTTCTATTCAAACCTTTCTATTTTTTTTTCATTGACTATTATAAGGTTTTTGGAAACTGTAGTTATGGATTGTTGCAATCTTTTTTGTTGAAGCCAACAAGTCAAAAACCTCTAACTGCAGAGGTTTATATTTATAAGAAATGGATTAAAATGTTTCCACAGATTCTAAATTCATGAAGTTTTAAAAAATATTAGTATCCAAACGGCCGTTATAACGGGTTAAAAAACGAATTTTTTTCTAGTATAAAGCCTCTAGTTCCTTAACCATGTGTCAGATTTTTCTGATTTACGAACTTGTCCAAGATATTAATAAAACACACATGTTTACATAAGGTTTTTTGATCTGGCTCTACAAATGCGACCGTGAGAGTGCCGGTTGATTCAAACGCATTTTGTGTTTTACAAGCTTTTTTGTTGAAGCCGCTCACTCAGAAACCTCCAACTGCAGAGGTCTTTTTTTTGAAAGAAACTGATTAAAAAGGTTTCAAAGATTCTAAATTTATGAAGTTCTTAAAAATATTAGAATCCAAACGGCCGTTATAACGGATCTAAAAAACATAGTTTTTTTCTAGTATAAAGCCTCTAGTTTCTTAACCCTGTGTCGGATTTGACTGATTTACGAACTTGTTCAAGATATTAATAAAACGCACGTTTTGAGAAAGGGTTTTTTGATCTGGCCTTACAAATGCGACCATGAGAGTGCCGGTTATTTAAAAAAAATTTTTTTTTTGCAAACTTTTTTGTTGGAGCCACTCACTCAGGAACCTCTAACTGCAGAGGTCTATTTTTAAAACAAATTGATAAAAAAGATTCCAAAAATTTTAAATTTGTTAATTTTTTTAAAATATTAGTATCCAAACGGCCGTTATAACGGTTTTAAAAAATCAATTTTTTTTAGAAAAAAGGCTCTAGTTCCTTAACCACGTGTCGGATTTTGCTGATTCACGAACTCGTCCGAGATATTAATAGAACACACATGTACAGAAAATTTTTTTGATCTACCTCAACAAATGCGACCGTGAGAGTGCCGGTCGTTTTCGTTATATCTCATATCGTGTATAGATATATAATATATATATATATATATATATATATATATATATATATATATATATATATATATATATATATATATATATATATATATATATATATATATATATATATATATATATATAGATATATAGATATATATATATATATATATATATATATATATATATATATATATATATACGGGTGAGTTTTTTAAAAAATGCCAGGCTTTTATCTCGAGAACCATGCTAGATGGGACAAAATAATCCAAGATGATATTTGTTAAGCGTCGAGGGGGACGTCCAATGGTAATATTGAATGACCTTGAAACTCATAAGTATTGGAGATATATGCCAAAATAGGTTTTTTTTTAAATTAGAACCTATACATTTAATATTTTTTTTTAATTAAGTAAATCAAACTACACACTTTTTGACTACAAAATTTTTTTGTAAAGTGTACAATTTTGTAGATATGATGAAAATTGATTTGCACTAAAGCAAACGTGTCTTCGCTAAGTTCTTCAGAAAAAAAATAAAATTTCGATAAATTAAAACAAAAACAATGAAATCATTCATTAATTTAAATATTATTGCATTGTGGTCTACTGCGTGAAATTGATTTTCGTTTTTTTTTTTGATTTATTGAAATTTTATTTTTTTTCTGAAGAACTTAGCGAAGACACGTTTGCTTTAGTGCAAATCAATTTTCATCATATCTACAAAATCGTACACTTTACAAAAAAATTTTGTAGGCAAAAAGTGTGTAGTTTGATTTACTTAATTAAAAAAAAATATCAAATGTATAGGTTCTAATTTAAAAAAAACCTATTTTGGCATATATCTCCAATACTTATGAGTTTCAAGGTCATTCAATATTACCATTGGACGTCCCCCTCGACGCTTAACAAATATCATCTTGGATTATTTTGTCCCATCTAGCATGGTTCTCGAGATAAAAGCCTGGCATTTTTTAAAAAACTCACCCTGTATATATATATATAAATTTTTTTTTTTTTGTTTTTTCGTCTCCGCTTATCATATATAGTCGTTTGGCACAAATTTTTCCGAAATTCTTTATTTGTAGTTGCGATTTTAGTTGGGTTTGTCTTGTGTACTTTTCAGAATATATATGTTGGAAGCAACCACTACAGAGTGATTTTAATGGAACATTATGAAAAACTCCCATACTAAGCGAGAAAGAATTAATCAATTTTTTTACGAAGCTGAACCAATTGAGGTAGGGTGTGAAGGTCTGCTGAACATCTGTTTATTTTAAAGTTCAATACTTTCAGTAAATTTGGTAAATAAAGGGTTTTTCAGTAGGGACATAACAATTTTGTATTAATTTTTATAAATTTTTTTTAGGATCTGTCAATATCAAAACATTAGTCAAATTTTTCATTTTTATCATGGTGAAGTTCACAAACGAGCAACGTTTAGAAATTATTAAAAAATACTACCAAAATTCTCAGTCGGTGGTCGAAACTTTAAGAGCGCTTACTCCAATTTTCGGTCGTAATAATCGTCCCACCAGACAGGCTGTGCGTGCTATAGTGGATAAATTCGAGTCAACATATTCACGATAGGGCTCGATAGGGCTCAGCATAAGTTTGAAGAAAATAATTTCATCGAAAAATCATCTTCAGCGATGAAGCTCATTTCTGGCTAATCACTTTGTTAACAACAAAATGCGTTTTTGGTGAGCAATAAACCCACATGTGCTTCAAGAGATCACACTTCATCCACAAAAATTGGCCGTGTGGTGTGGATTTCATGCTGGGGGTGTGATTGGATCCTATTTTTTTGTCGATGAAAATGATCGCCATGTTAGAGTCAATGGAAATCGCTATCGCGGCGTATTGGTAGACTATTTTATGCCAGAATTAGATGGACTTGACATCAGTGATATGTGGTTTAAACAAGATGGTGCCACATATCACACAGCTAATCAAACAATTGATCTATTGAAGAGGAAGTTCGGTAATCGGATAATCTCGAGAAATGGTCCGATCGAATGGCCACATCGTTCATGCGATTTAACGCCGTTGGATTTCGCCGATTGTGTGAAAGCCGATTCGTGTGAAAGAGTGGTGGAAAATTGGATTCAAAGAATCAATCACTGCAAACGTGCTCGCGGTGGTCATATGGCCGAGAAGATCGAATTCCATTCTTAAATGTAACATGTGTATTGTATATGAAATAAATTTCAGCTCGATATCTCAATTATTCTGTGTTTTATTTAAATACAAAATTGTTATGTTCTTATTGAAAAACCCTTTATAAAATCTTTGTAAGAGCTTATAATATATACCAACTTCTAGTTTTTGCTGGCGGTAAAATTTTTTTTTTTGCATTTTTTAAGCGTTTGTACTTTAAACTAAATAGTTTGGCGTCTACCGAGGATTTGTTATTTTAAACTTAAAAAACTTCGATTTCTGATAAATGATTTTGATAAACTTGATATATAAGTCTTAAACGAAAAGCAATGCAATTCTGTTTTCGGTTTATCACTTTTATAAAAAAAAATTAATCTTAAATTTTTTATTCTAATTATTACATAATACTAGTTCGCACAATGCTGGAAGCATTCGTTCTTTGCTTTGATATGAGGACATATTTTTGTTTTGAACTTAAAAGAAGTGCACAAGTTCATTTTCTACTCATGCCAAGCTGTTCGTAAGAGAAATATTAGCAACTATCGAAACGTTGGTTTTCAAATTTATCGATTGTCTGCCAATATGGTTGATAAAGAATCAAACTAAGTTTAAGGGGTTTAAGTACGATCAGAAATTTGATTGAATTGTAAAATTAATCAGCGAGAATTAGCATTCGTTCCTCAATGAAATATAAACGCCACAAAAAAGTCTTTTTATAACTGTTAGAATAGTCCACGAATGTATCAGTGTTGCTCCTTAAAATCCTGTCAAACTTCTCTAGATTTTTATTTATTTTCTTCTATTGAAGCTCGTAACTTTCTATTGAAATTCAATTAGAAATTGCCAATGAAATCTACATAAGCTCGTTGCTTAAGATTTATATCCATTCCGATTAAAGTTCAATAGTCTCGAGGTTTTAAGCATTTTAATCATATTCGGAATGATTGAAATAAACCAATTAATTTTATTTTATGAATAAAATACAATTTTATTGCATTTGTGTATTCAACAATTGAAAATTAGCTTAAATTTTTAAAACAGAAGTATGTTCTAGTTAATGACCATTGAACAAAATATAAAATAAGAATCTACAATTACAAATCATAACAATAACAATTTATATAACAAAAAAAATTATTTTGTTAAATTTATTTATTCTGATTTAGAAATTTTTTATATGAATTTTTTTATCAAAAAAGTATCACATTTCTGGTTAAATTAGTTACAAAAACAAAAATTATTGTATTTACAGTTGATCGTTCGACAGCACCTTCGTTGAATTCATAATTTAAATTCTATTTTTTGTTGGATTAATTATTCTATCTTTAGTCAGTTATAGTCAGATGTCTGTGAGTAAAGTTTCTGTAGAGTTGATATCGATGTAGTTTTGAGTTAGATTCCAGGTGAATCCATTTTGTGACCATTTAACTTCAATTTTGTGGGATTAGGAAATGTTACAATGTAATATAATAAGAGCTTCTAATATTGCATCTTATCGAGTGATTGACTATACCGTACTCCATTCGTTTCCTCTACAACTTTACAAACAACCGCATTTAAATCTTATACTTAAAATTCACATCTTTTATTCCGTATTTTGTCATATGGAGAATTTTAATTATTGACTTAGATATTTATTATTTTAATGAGTTTTTAGGTTAATACTGACAACAAAATAAAAAGAATAAAGTTAAACAAAAAACTCTTTATTGTAAATATTTATATCGGATTACAAAACAATTAAAACAAAAAACAATTATTTATTATATTTTTTTCGTTTACTTCTTAGTCTTAGGTAAAAATCCTGTTACAATTTTTTTTATCATGAACTAGATTAGTTTTGTAGAATGTTCCGTAAGTCAGTCCCTCTTTATGTTAAAACAAAAATCTTTAAAAATAAATTTGTGACTCAAAATT
This sequence comes from Diogma glabrata, assembly GCA_963693315.1. Taxonomy (NCBI): domain Eukaryota; kingdom Metazoa; phylum Arthropoda; class Insecta; order Diptera; family Cylindrotomidae; genus Diogma; species Diogma glabrata. The sequence continues at coordinate 29,267 of CAVNZG010000302.1, forward strand.
TTTTAAGTTATCGAATTATTGCAGTTTCTTCTTTTTTTCTTCATTAAGATGTTATACAAAAGAAAGAAAAATTCCAACAGTATGTCTGTGTCATGTGTAAAGAATTTAATATTATTTG